>JARFJB010002104.1:340000-342500 GCA_036346205.1 Vesta saturnalis | reverse complement strand
CACTTGTCCTTACTGCGGCAAAAACATCAACACTTCAGTAAGCGAATCTGTTCGTGGTATAGGCGTTTTATTTATGATTTTTCTACAAGTTTTAGCTCCAATTAACGATTTACTTAAAGGGAAAAAGAAAACGTTTCATGGACCAACGAAGCTAATGATTCATTTTTAAAAATTAAATCTTTATTAGTAGATGCTCCTATTTTAACGAGCACAGATTTTTCAAAAACATTTTATTTACAATGCGATGCCTCCAATTGTGGTGTTGGCTGTGTTTTAACCCAAGGTGAGGAAGAAGACGAAGCTGTTATTGCTTACGATTCTCGAACTTTAAATAAAGCCGAGCAAAATTATTCTATTACTGAGCGTCAGTTACTTGCTGTTATTTTTGGAATCCAAAAGTTTAGACCTTATATTGAAGGCACCCATTTTAAAGTAATTACCAACCATCATTCACTGATTTGGCTCAATAATTCAAAAGATCCTTCAGGTCGATTAGCCCGATGGAGTGTTAAATTACAACAATTCGATTTTGAAGTCATTCATAGGAAGAGTAAATTAAATGTTGTTCCTGATGCACTTTCAAGAGCACATTTAGCAGTTAACTCTTTAGAATTTTCAGCTGTAGATTTAGACGATTGGTATAAGAAAATCTTAATTAACGTTTCTAAAAATTCTGAATTATTTCCCGATTGGAGAATTGAAAACCATAAGCTTTACAAATTTATTTCAAATGATCTAAACATTGAATCCAATTTAGTTGAATGGAAACTAGTTGTTCCTACATCTTTAAGGAAAGGTATTTTGTAAAAATTTCATGATGATCCTACATCAGCACATTTTGTTGTTTTTAAAACTTTTTCGAAAATTAAAGAATTTTATAATTGGCCAAAAATTAAGTCCGACATTTCCAAATACATTAGAAATTGCAATATTTGTAATCAAAGTAAATCCTTGCAATTTAATCATTATGGTTTTATGGGTAAAGAGAAAAATGTTTCTTTTCCTTTTCAATGCGTTTCAATCGATTTAGAAGGTCCTTTTCCCAGATCGAAAAATGGTAATACTGTTTTATTAGTTATTTACGATTGGTTTACCAAATTTACTCTGATTCACCCAATACGCAGTACTACTACTAAAGGCATTTGCCAATATATTGAAAATTATGTGTTTCTAGTTTTCGGTGTACCACAAATTTGTATGATGGACAAAGACCCTCAATTTAAGAGTGCATTATTTAAAAATCTATTACATTCTTACAAAGTTCAATCTACTTGTTTTAATGCAAGTTACCATCCCTAAGTAAATATTGTTGAAAGAGTTAATAAAGTAGTAGGTACTGCCATAAGATCATACATTAAAGATAATCACAAGGAATGGGATACCGAAATTCACAAAGGTGCCCATGCTATTCGCAACGCTGTTCATGAATCTACTAAAATTTCACCTTCTTTTTTGGGATTTGGTCGAACTGTTCCGATTACTGGAGATTTTTACGGTCGATTAAAAGATTTTAAAGAGGATGAGTTATCAATTAACAACCGTGAACAATTGGTTCAAGATGTAAATGAACTTTCACCAATTTTTAAGAATGTAAAGTAAAATTTACATGCAGCTTACGAACGAAATTCCAAATCTTACAATTTGCGACGTCGTCCATTAAAATTAAACGTCGGCGATTTAGTTTGGAAGAAGAACTTTACTTTATCGGATGCGACAAAAAATTATAGTCAAAAGTTATCTCCAAAATTTATTGAAGCAAAAGTTACTGAAGTATTAGGTCCAACTACGTACCGATTGACCACTCTTAATGATAAACCTTTAGGTATTTTTCATGTTAAAGATTTAAAACCACATTAAACCGAAATTATTTTTATTCAAAAGTATTTTTAAGATTGTTACGTTCTAGTTTTCTTACTTACATCTTTATTACTTTGATTATTTTTCAAAAGTAATTATATCTTATTTTGTGCTTATTTCGCACCTTATTTTATTTGTATATTATGTGGCCTTGCAAACCATTTATTTTATTTTTGCTACAAATGTTAGTACGATTGTTGATATTTAGATCACCTTGTCTAACTTATTTTGGCGATTTTTTGGAACATTAGTTCTCAGGTAAATTATCTTCATTTATTGGATTTACAACTTACTATTGTAACAATAATAAAAATTGAAATAACCATTTTGAGTTTACCTCTGATCGTTATTTAACGTGAAATTTTCAAACTTTTAACCGTTTGTAAGAATACTAGGAATGCTTAAATATGTTTTGTTTTGGTTCGAATTATTTTATTTTGCTTACTTCAAATTGTTTCGAAATTCTAACGTTTGATGATCCCTGATTTTTCTGGTGTTCTGAACTTGACGGTACTTTATGTGCTTCGGTCCACATCGTGTCAACCTCATTATCAGTTCACATTCCGACTGTGACTTCCTGATTATGACGCATGAGTACTTTGGGGGGGGGTATGTATGTGTTCGTAAGAGGGCACAATCCATT
>JARFJB010002104.1:27500-335000 GCA_036346205.1 Vesta saturnalis | reverse complement strand
GATATTTTCGCTTTACAAAACAAGGTGTTGCTTCAAACCTGAAAATAAATTAATTTCAAACGCCAATTTATTTTTAAGGAACAAAAAAATAGAAAATAAAAAACCGAAAATAATAAAAGTAAAAAAATAAACAAAGGTTTTATTACGAATTTAATTTGATTATAATGAATTCTAAAAACTAATTTAGTGATTCTTAATTAATTGCCTTAAACTGTTGGAATTAATTAATATGAAATACCTGAATAATTTTTTTATTTTTACAACTTAGAATAAAAATGCTGTCGACTCATCAGTTTAAATTTTATTTTAATTTTTAATGGAAGATAAGTAAACATCATATTGATATGCTGTTATTCAAATATATATATATATATATATATATATATATATATATAAAACTGAATTGATTTTGTATGGTGGAAATCACACTTCGTAGTAAAAAATCTAGCATCATTTGCAACGTTAACGTTAAAATAAATTAAACGCAAAGAAAAATAAGTGGTAAGAGTATACCTAAAGTTGAGCTGCCCGAAATGTAGATGTCTCAAATTTCAGTATAATAATTTTAATAACTCACCATAAAATGTGACACTCTTAATAAAAAGATTTAAACAAAGGAAAATGGCTATTAACACGTAGTTCAACAATGAATGAAGGATTAAAGTAACCCCCAAATGACCGAAATGACTCAAAGCGGGAAAAGGATGCCAGACTTATTGAAATAATTTATTAAAAGACATTTTTTTACGCCAATAAGGTATGAAACTAACGCTACACGAAATGCACTTAAGTTGCCAATAAGAACGTAAATTTTAAACATACATAAAAAGGTTTGTTACATGCTTTTAGCTAGTAATTTGCATCATACCAAAGGGTTGGTCCTGCAATTACTAACCTACAGTGTATATCTCAATTGTACCGTTACAAACATTAAAAGTGACTAGATGGTCATACAGCAGTTAATTAAGAAGGCAACTGGGATGACAACAGTGTAGGGCCAACTGAAATTTATTCATTATAAAAAACAGTGAACTATAGGAACAATACATCGCACACAAAAGCTATGCGGAATGGAATTCTCTGTATAACTGATTGAAGTTTCATACACTATTGATATTCAAGCATATCTGGTGTGGAATAACACACTACCTCACAACCTATAAAATGGAAATTAAGAAAATCAGATATTTTTTTAAAATTTTTATACAATTTCATTAGCAATACGTTCATAGTGAAAATAGGCAGTAATGTCAAAACAGTAATAATGATTTATGTCAGATAGACGTTTAAACCCACGTCTCAGATAGACGTTAATAGACATTTGTATGCCAGCTGGAGAAAAAATTCCAAGGTCGCCCGAGTGTCAGAAACACCGTAAATACAGTTTATGCGTTTTAAAACTTAATTACATTAATTTTTGAGACTTAGTAGGTTATATGAAGAAATTTTACAAAAAAAGTTATGTAAAACTGAATTATCTGTAAAAAAGACGTCTGTATACTTTCGTGTAAAATCGATTGTTAACAAAATATTGAAAAACTTGAATAAATACTCAAAAATTCTTCCTAGGAACGTTTTGCCCCAAAATTAATGGAACATAATTTATTACATTAAATTCTGTATGTTGGTGTTCTTACACTGTTAGACTACGCAGCTATTTCGGAAATACTTGATCAAAACCAAGAACTATGTCTAGTAACCCTTCCCCCCCACACACATATGGACGTACAGACACGCTCACACGCAAACACGAACACTGTAAGTGTACTTTGAGCCATTAAGCACATTTCGTACTAGACCGTATAAACAACGTAATCGTGTAAATTAGTATTCGAACATGAAAATTTTTGTGTTATTTTTGACGTATAGTATAATGTAGTTAGTAATGATATTCAATCATATAATAAAAATATTTGACCGTTTAAAGAAATATTTTTAAATGAAAAGTTAAACAAATGTAAAAATAAACACTGGCGCTGCCTATTGCTACTGTTGGTACAGCAAAAATGTCAAACAGAAACGCTGCAAGTTGAAGTATGGAAATACATTCACATTATAAAGTGAAAGTAAATTAATTTTCGTACATAAAATCTGTATACGTGTAAAAAGGTTACAAAGAAAGAGTGGTCAGGTATCATTTATTAAATTTTGTGCAAAATTTAATCGCCCATTCGTAAAAACATTATACACTGTATAAGTAGGATTTCTATATTAGGTAGGGTGAATTTTTGTAATTCACAACGATGTTTTGGGGTAGATTTGGTTTTCTTAACGCGAAACTGTTATTGCGATCTTCAACGTTTTAGAATGATTGATGCGTTAACAATTTTAGAGTATTAGGTCGATGTTATAGAGTTTAAGAGTATGAGGAAAATTATTGTACTTTTGTGAGATTTGTGAAAATTATGAAGAAATTGTTAAACATGGTTTTACAATGAAATTATGGCAAAGTAACGCGCGCGCTGAAGTGGATCTATTACACTGATTGCGTAACGGTAGCTGAAAATATTAAACTACGCAACCTTAAAAGGATTTTAAAATAAATTATTGTGTATAGCTTTTTAACAATTGTGGGAAAGGGTAGAAACACTTCATTTATTTTGAAGAATTATTGTCATGTACAGATTTATAAAATACAGCAGTAGCCATGTGCAGTGTAAATAAATAATTACGTATAAACACATGGGTATTTGTAAATATAAAAAATTAATTATCAGCGCAGACTTGTGGAAAGAGTTTATTAGTGAAGCGTGATCACAAAAGAAACAGCAGTATAAAATTAAAGTATCGGTAAGGAAGTGTATATGAGGTGAAGGAACAAACGATTGGATCTGTAGGGGAGCATAATCTCCGATTAATATGTAACGCGCTGGACCATCTCGCGCGCGCATTGACCCACTGATCTGTAGTTTTTGCGTATTTGGAATATAGAGTTATGCACACAACTAAAAATGTTGTGTTGAGTAAGGTTTACATTTAAGAATTTATATAACAATCCTTCTATGCTTGAATTTTTAACTTTACAATTATGAAACCTATCTTTTGGGTATGATTTGATACCCAAAAGATAAGTATCTTAATTATGAGCGATAATTGTGAAAGTTATCATTTTATATCGGTGGTATTTATTTTACTTGTTTTAGATGTAGGTAGCTCATGATTTCTCTTTAATTTTAAGTGATACTTTTTGTAAACGGTTGAGTGTACAAGGTTTTACATCATTTGTTAATATATTCAATTTACCGTTTTATTTTTATTGTATATTTGTGTTTAATGTCGATGACCTACACTATTTTAAATTTCAGGAAGAATTATTTGATAAACATCTATGTTCTAACAATAACAGTTTACTTTATATACATAGGACTACAATCTATATCCTTACGAAGCTGTCCTGGGCTTGATTTATCATTTTAATTGAACATCTTGACACAATAACATTTTCAAGCTGCCTGCTTTTCAAAATTTAAGTGTTTTCATTGTGATGCAATTACAGTGCATAACGTTACTGATTTTTAACAACTTTGTCAATTTACTTTTGTTACGAAATGTGTATTTCAAATTAAGTGTTTAAAATTAATTTTTTTCGCCAATGAAATACGAGAATATACATAACAAATCACAGTTTAAATAACTACATGTTATGCATTTGGAGAGAATATATAAAGCGTAATAATGCTTGCTATGCTGTTGATATTTTATTATCAGCTAACATATGCTAACACTACCGTTTTATAACATTTATGGAATATTATTTGGTGATGACTGTATGGTACATAAACATATTGAGTAACTTAAAATCGTACAAAAACAAAATAATAATGGTTAATATTTGTTCAGGTCGATGGGCATTTTAAAATTGGTTTTATGGTATTTCCTTAATGAGTAGTACTTATTTTAGTAATATTAAGCGTACATTATTCGAGGAATGGAAAAAAAGATTATAGAGTACGGATAATATATTTAAATATTTAAATTTCAAAATTTAATTAACGATTGGTTGTTTATTATTTTAAACTTAATTGAATTTAATGAGCTTATTCATTTCATGCAAATTTAAGCGAACTGTTAAGGTTTAAAGCAAATAGGATAGGAAACCATAAAGAGAGTGAAAGTGGTTACACTGTATCAATTATTTTCACCTCCTGCAAGCATTAGCTATAGTTTTAAACTGTTACCTATTCAAAATCTCTGTAGGCATTGTGTATCAATTCTTTTGATATTAATCGAACTTATTAGGCTTAGCTACCCATACCTTGTCGCACTTTATAAATTTAAAGTATTTTAAAAATTTACGCATGAACTTCAGTTATTTATCGAGTGGGCCTTTATTTTGTGAAAATTGTTAACATCTAGGCCAAAAACATTTCACCGAGGATTTCCGATCGTAGTAGCGCTTTATGACTAATATCGTATTTCAGCTTTATTTAAAAGTAAGCTTGGATTTTAAAGCAACTTTTCAGATTCTGGAAACCGTACAACGAAATCCGACTATCACAGGCGAATTCATCCGCCAACCCGCCTATTTTAATAGGCATACGGACGCCTAGTTCAAACCGCAACACACACAATACACACACACACACACACACACACACACACACACAACGCACAACGCCCACACACCACACCACACCTCACAGGTGCTCGTACACGCACAATACGCACCGCACACGCACCCACGCACACGCACACCACACCCACACCCACACCCACCCCACACCGCACGCACGCACGCACGCACGCCCGGCCCGCCCACCACGCACGCGGGTTACGCACCGCGCGCGCACGCACGCAACACACACCACACCCACACACCACCACACCCACACCTCACACTCCACACCACCCTCACACTCACACTCACACCCTCCACACACACACCACACTCACACACTCACACACCTCACAAACACTCCACTTTCACAACCCACACCTCACACACCACACCCACACACACACACACACACACACACACACACAACCTTTTTGGTTAATCTTGGTGCTTGCGTGCGTGCGTGGTGCGTGCGTGTGGTGGTGTGTGTTTAAATACAGAAAAGCATATACTTTAGGGTGTTACATGTATTAAAGAAATTAGATTTTAACTATTTTTCAGAACGTCCATGTACGACTAACGTTGATGGAAAGCATCTGCTTTGAAAGCTAAAGGAAACCATGGAAAGCTTTGGCATTTCATTGCTAAAGTTCTTTCAGTCTTGCTTCCTATTCCAAAGCTTACGTAGTCTAGTATTGAGTGTGCGTTGCATAGTTTCTGGAGTTGGCCACTAGGTATACTGTTCCATTTTTAGGACATATCATTAAGCGCCCATGAGGGGTTCTTAGTCGATTAATGGTACACCGTAATTTTCTACATCGATCAAAACCGGGAGTCTTTTAAATCCTGCTGTTACAAGAAATTTATGTAGTACTTCTGCGTTTTGCCATCGAGGCTTCCTTCCACAAGTCAGAGGAAGAAAGTATCTCCATAGGGGTTTCCTTTATTTTAGTCGAATTACAAGGGGTCGTACAAGTCAAGGCTTATTGGAAATTTATTTGGTTAGGATTGACATTTATCCTATTCTATTCTCGCAGATTGTTTTCTTCTAATATTAGATGTTTGTTTTCATTCTTGAATTAATTCAGAATCTACTTTGGTTGTATGTGTACTATTCATTCATTAAACGTTAATGAATTTGATTACATTAGTATTAGTGATAGACACAATTTGTACATCATCAAATATTTGTACACATTAGTTAATAACAGGATAGATGATGTATCCACCAGTTCTAAGTTAAACTTTCATGTACATAGATCAAACTTAAGACAAAACGTGTTTTTATTATAATACTCCAAGATGTCGGCATAATTTTAGCTCTCCACTAAACAAAATATTCTTAGTATTCAATCATGTTTGTGAAGATGTTGATATATTTACATCAACTACAGAGTTTGAATTTCAGTTGCGCTCGAAAATATGTTTGAAGTTCCATAATTCTAAAACTTCCAAGCTCTGTAATTTATTGCATTAGTTTAGTTATGTAAAGATATTATTTTTTTCTAAGCTATCTTAATTTATAAATCCTGTTAGAGAATGTATGTTACCTTTGAAAGATGTTTAGTTGCTTACTTGCACTTGAATTGAATTTTAGTAAACAAGTTATTTTGTTCATTATTATAAAGTTCAAATTAACTGTTTTTTTAATTTCCTGTAATGGGCGCCAGGCTGTTGGAAATAAATTATTATTGTTATTATTATTAAACATAATATCGCATAAAATAAAAGTGTAAAATTTAATATTTACCCATCACCATACCATTAAATTTTCTTCTCACAGAAAACGGTTAATAACATGATAAATGAAATACAATGTTATGTTTTATAATTTTTAGTCTAGCTACGACGTCTCAGAATCTAAGGTACCTTTGCAAAACAAGGTGGGTGGACTGCCATTATCACACAACATATTACAGTTCCGGACTAGTCTACCGGAGATCATTGAAATTTTAGAAAAAATTGCCCACTAGAGTAACAAGGAAACTGCTGTTAGGATTGCAATATTAATAAATGCTCTGTGTAATAATAAATTTTCAATTAGGCCTATTGAAAATTCTAGTCGATAATACTGAATTATAAAATTTAGTATTTGCACATCATAACAATTACATCACAAATAAAGATTGTCAATATAGTGCATTTCAAATGGTGGCCAGTAAGATAAAACTTTGTATTAGCATGTCAAAACAGTAAGACTACTTTTCTGCTAATGCTATCCAAATACATAAAATTATAAATTTAGTATTTGCTACATTAATACTCAAATATGATATGGATTAACTTTTTTTTAACAAAAATTAATACTCAGCAGTTATGTGATGAGAACCACACTTCCCACCACTCCATCCGTGTTGATTAGAACTATTCCACTCATGTAGATTAGAACCTGCTTAGTCGCCTCAATAGATATTAATCGTGTTAAATCGGTTATTTGTGAGAATACTACTATTAAGAAGAATTTGCAACAATGTTTTTCATTAATGTTGGTAGTCTAAAAAATATCACCAAAAATTATTTGAAACATCAAAAGAAAAATGCCAGATGCGTGCGTGTGTGCATGTGTATTTGAACGTCAGGAATCTTTTGTACGAAAAAAATACTTGAGAAATGATTGCATTCAAATATTTATGGCTTAAATATCTAGACCCAAGTAACGTTTGGCGTGGTTGGATATGCGGGGCAAGTAGTCAGATAGGTAAATATGATGTTCTAACAGTCGTGATAACTTAAAAAAAATAAAAAAACGATTTAAGCGAATTTAACATAAGTGTTTAAGACTTAAACTAGTGACTTTTGGTGATGATGGAGCTGTTAACTAAAACTCCTTCTCCCGCCTCTGATTGTAATATAAATAACGACTGAATCTCGACGAGTGCGGATCAATAGGAAATAGCTTTGAATGCATAGTTTTAGTTATTTATATTGTAGTAATAGAATTAGATTAGCGGCAAGTAAATTAGAGCTTTGAATGTATAGGTTGAGTTATTTATATTGTTGTAATAGAATTAGATTAGCTGCAAGTAAATTAGAGCTGCGGGAATTGATGCGTTCCAATAAATGGTTTGAATAACAGTTTAACGTCAAAATGGAAAATCACGGTTGGTCTAAAATTTGCCGCGGTTGGGAGGTTCGATTCCCAATAATCTTTTTTCAGTTAGATTACTGTAATTTGTGTATCTAATCTAATTCTGTTAGGTTACAGTAGTTTTGTTTATATTTTTTTCCTATTATACCGCAGATTTTAGATTTGTATACCAATACGAAGTTGTCAAACAAGGAAACCGTAACGGTCCGCATTTAATGCTTGTGTAATATCGGGCTTAGCTAAACAACATTTGAATTTTAAATTCAAAAATTTATTTTAACAATGATTAAACTTCAAGCATTATGAATTTTAGTTATATATATATATATATATATATATATATATATATATATATATATATATATTAATTATTTTTTTTCGTTTGGGAATTTTTTTAAAGTAGAAATTTTAAATGGACAAAACGATCTTCGATTTAATCATAATTAAAATTACAAATCAAAATTTACATTTACTTTGGTTATTGAAATAAAAAATAACAAATCTGATTTATAAATTTTTAGTTACACATGCATACATTTTTGAAACCAACATTTTATTTTTACAATTGTCTAAAATTCCAAAATAGTTATAAGAAAACAAAATTTATTTAGAAAAACAAACTAATGACTGTAAATTTTTTTTGTAAACCCACCTAAAATTACAAAATTTTAGTAATGTATTTTCAGAATTTAAGTATTTTTAAAATAATTTAGGGTCAAAATCAAAATCCCATTTTGTTATTTGGTATTTAATAAAAAAAAATGAAAATTTTGATTTTGGTTCAAATTAGGAAAATCGAAATCATTTTTGTATTTAAGAATTTGTTCTAAAAACCAGATTGTACTTAACCAAAAAGAAAACCTCCTTAAACATAAATGCATATTTAAACTATAAATTAAAGGGAAAAAATGAGATTTAAAATGTTATTTTTAAAATTAATACATATTTAGAATTTATATAAATTTAAAATTTTATTTTAAATAAAATTAAAAACTAATTTATTTTAATTTTTAAAAAAAAATTAAATAAAAATTTAATTTATAATATTGAAATTATTTTATAAATTTTAAAAAGAAACATTTAATTGAAAATTAACTAAAAATAAACTAAATATTTTTATTTTTTAATAAATTTTATTTAATTTAATTTAAAAATTACCATTGTAATAAAAGCAACAAAATTTAAATTAAGAACGTTTAAATTAAAACCAAGAAAACTTACCTAAAATTTTAATATTATTTTTTAAAAATTAATAAAAAAAATAATAAAATAATTTAATTATTATTAATAATTTCCAAAGTTTAAAAAGAAAATTCGGATTACAGGTTATTTTAAAACAAAAGCTTTAATTTTTGGAAAATAAACCCTTAATTTCAAAATAAATTTTTAAATGTAACTTTTCCCGGGTTATACCGGGAAGTAGGTTCCCAACTTTTTATTTTAAATAAATAATATTTTTTATTTTATTTTAATTTATATAAATTTAATAAAATTTGGGCAAAATTTGTTAAATAATCCAAAAGTTATTTTCGAAGGTTATTTTGGATTTTGTTCCAAATTAATAACCGAATTCCTTCCTTAATAACCGGAAGTAGGCGTAAATTTGTTAAAATAAACCAAAAATTTTTTCGAATTCCATATAAATTCCAATTCTTGAAATTTCAATACCAAAGGGTTTTTAAATTTAAGGCCAACATTGAAAATTTAAATTCCATTTAAAAGTTGGGCTTAAATTTAAAATAAACAACCCTTTTAACTCCATTTATTTTAACCAATTGTTTTATCAGGGTTTTTAAACCTTAAACCCCAACCACTTTTAAACATTTATTAATTCTTATTTAAAAAAACAACCCTTAATTCATTTTCCCATTTTTAAGAAAGGGTACCATATTTTCCAAATTATTTTGATATTTTTTATTTTTCATAAAATTAATTAATTTCCTTGAAAAGTAACCAATTTAAGGTGAAAGGATTTTTAATTTTAATTTAAAAAACCTTGCCTAAAGGATTTTATTAATTTTAATTAAAACTTACAAAAAAAAAAATTAAAACTTAAAAATGTAATATTAAACAAGTAAAGTTTTATAATAAGTGTTCAAAATTAGCACCATCTACTTCTAAACATTTATGAATCCTTTTCATTAAGTTATGTCTTGTAATTCTGGAAAATGGTCGGTGTTAGAGACTTAAAAGCAATAAGACTCTCTGCACCATATCTTCCTTTGTCGTAACATTTACCGCTGTATTTTTTTAAGCCAATTCGTTTGGTATCGGTATTCCCTATATCTAAATCCAACCACTTTTGAGATGTTTCATTATCTTAGTTAAAACATAACAACACTTAATTATTTCAACATTAGTAAAGGGTAGGCCATGGCTGTAAAAAATTTGATAGAATGTTAATTGTTTATATTGTTTTGACAGTTTTCTTTACCAGTTTGTATTTCATAGTAAATAATGGCAAATGTAGGATTTACTAATGATGATTTTTAAATCTTATTATTATTTAATTTTAATAGAATTGTTGAACAGACTTTTTGGAAAGATATCCAAATCGACCAAATGCAACGGGATATTGTAAGAAGATTGCTTAAAACTGCCGTCATTTTCAATTTAAGAAAAATTAATAAAAATAAACCACTAGTGGACAGTGACATAAACGAAATTAATGTTTTTATTTTATTCTCCAAATGCCTCCATTAGAGATTGTGAGAGAGATCTTACTTTGTCCGGAAAATTCATCGCATTTAAAAAAATGGAAACCATTTTCATATCATTTGGTGCAACACTTACAATTAGGTGATCTTCCTCGAAGGGTAGAATTCGGAATGGTTTTTAATGAAGACCCAAAGGATGAAAACTTCATAAAAAAGTTATATGGTGTGATGAAGAAAGTTTACCAAAAATGGAATTATTTAATCGACATAATTCCCATTTTGGTCAATGAAAATCCCATGTTAAGAGAACGTTATTTCCAAGATAGTTGGAGTTTTAATGTTTTTGTTCAACAAAAGACGATAAAATTTTAGCATTAAAATTTATGATGAAAATTTAAATGGTACAAGATATTGCCCATTTTAGAAGAAGTTACACCCGTTACATACTTTAAGAAATGGAGAGGCGGCTTTCATTTATCAGCAAGATGGAGCACCTTCATAACTTTGGGCCTGTTGCTCAGCATCTTTACGACATGTTTGATGATAGATGGATTGCCAATCAGGGTCCGTTTCGTTGGGCTCGTTCTCCTGATTTTTCCACTAGATTTTGGTATTTTTACATTAAAATCAGGATTTTCCAAACCTGTTACGACAAAGGAAGATATGATGCAGAGAGTCTTACTTGCTTTTAATTTCTAACACCCGACCTATTTCCAGAATTACAAGACATAACTTAATGAAAAGGATTCATAAATGTTTAGAAGTAGATGGTGCTAATTTTGAACACTTATTATAAAACTTTACTTGTTTAATATTACATTTAGTTATTTTTGTTTGTAAGTTATCTAATTAAATTAAACAAAATACCTAGTCAACGTTTTTAATGATATCCACAATTAATAATCCTTTCAGGCTATTGGTTACTTTTCAGAATTAATAACTTATGAGAAAATAACAAAATATCACCTTAAATAATGGAAATCATGGCCTACCCTTTACTAATGTTAAATGAATTGCTTAAAAAAAAAGGGAAAAAATAAAATACAGGGTGTTCTATTTAAAGTAAGCAACTTATAAATGATTTAAATTGTGCATGTTTAAGTTTAAAACACCCTGTATGAAATATCAATGAGATGGATATATGGAGTTAACGGGCAAGCGCTTGTTGTTTATTGGTTACAATTTCACGTCACTAGCTTCGTTTTAATATGTGGACTAGGATTGTTTCAAAATTAAAAAAATCGAAATATCTCGAAAATCTTCATTTTGGTATAGGACATTGTGCACAAATTTTTCTAGAATTTCATGGAATTCGAAAATAAAATAAAAATATTAGGTTCCATTTAAAATAACAAAGTTGACGTCTACTCCGGTATAACCGGAAGTGCCACATTCAGGACAATATTATTTGAACTCAGCGTCATCCAAAACATAAGCTTGTAATTTCAGATTTTAACATAACGTATATATATATTAAACACGCACACGCACACGCACACGCACACGCACACGCACACGCAAGACACAGCACACGCACACGCACAGCAAGCACACGCACACGCACACGCACACGCAAAACACGCACACACACACACACACACAAAACCACAACACACCACACACACCACACCACACCAACAACCACACCACCACACCACCACCACAACACACACCACACCACACCACACCACACACCACACCAAAAAAAAAATACACACCAACCACACCACACCACACCACCAACAACACCAAAACCAACCACACACCACACCACACCACACCACACACACACACCAACCACACACCAACACAACAACACACACACCACACACACACACACAACCACACACCACACCAACCACAACCACACCACACCACAAACCAACCAACCAACCAACCAACCACCAACCAACCAACCACCAACCACACACAACCAACCACACCACCCACACACACCACACACCAACAACAACAACCACAAAAAAAAACACTAACACATACAATAATAAATACATACATCACACACAACACAACACACACACACACACACACACACACAACACAACAACAACACACACACAACACACACAACACACACAACACACACACAACACAACACAACACACACAACACACAACACACACACACACACACAACAACACACACACACACACACAACCAACACACACACACACAACACACACACAACACACACACACACACACACACACACACACACACACACACACACACACACACACACACACACACACACACACACACACATGCCTAGATGTGCCTTTTTCAATTTTCAATATGAAAATTTTATGTGTTGTTGAATTAATATTCTCATATTATAAGAAACTTTTGTTTTGTTAAATAAATGTTTACTTACAGATACATTTGATTATTATTATTTATTTTTCAAAAGTATATAATGTGATTGACATATTTGTAGGCATATTTTATTTATAGAACAAATTGTATCATAAAAGATACAAATATAAAAATGATTGTTATAAATTGTGCATTGACAAATTTTGCTTTAATTTTTAGTTTCACATTAATCAACACACTGGAGCCAGACCATATCAATGTCCATATTGTCAATTTTTAGTATACTTATAGAAGCAGTAAAACTGTAGGTAAAAATCAATGTAGTAGTTCAATTACTGTAAATAATTGTGGGAATAAAATATAATGCGTATTACATGTGACAATTGTATAAATATAAAATTAGGTACCTTAAACTTGTTATTTTGATATCAATTTGAAATATCATAGTATAATTTGTCCATCCATTATACACAAAATGTAATTTATATAAAAATGCGATAAATTTATACAAATTTTGTTGTTTTATTTTCGGTATTTTTGTGATTAAATGACTACGTTTGGTATCTGCACTATTCGTCCAGGACTGTTCGTCCTTAGGACGGTTTGCCCTGAGGACGGTTCGTCTAACTAAAAAATTTTATGGTCATTTCTAACAAAATGTTTGCATAAAAAGCAAATTCAATATAAAAATATTTAAACTTTATTATCTATGCCATACTCGCCGGTAGGTTAGCTTAGGTATATTGCCCTTGATAAAGTAATACTTCGGCATTGCCATAGTCGGCTACTACTCGCTGGAAGGTTAGGTTAGGTATATTTCAAAATGTGTATAACTACTAGTTCAGTATTTTAATAAAATATTTTTACTAAAAAAATACTTTTCCCTTGACGAACCGTCCGCTGGATGAACCGTCCTCTGGGCGAACCATCCGCTGGACGAATAGTCCGGGGACGAACCGTCCTGGGACGAAACGTCCTAATCCTACGTTTGCCTCATTGATTAGGCACTTTTCTTCTTTTCTATCCAAGCGAAATATCTGCCTCAAGACACGAAACTGTTTCATAGCATTAAACTTAATTCGAGTTTGACACTCAGCAGATATTAACCTTATTCGACCACTAACTTCTTTAGACACTTACACATGTGTACACGATTAATCTCTTTTACATGAATAACAATGTTATAACGCGATAACTGGCTCAGACAAAAAATATTAAATGAGTTAGTAGGAACAAATAAACCCGGTTCACAGTCAAAAGATTTGCTTTATAATATAATTAATTACAAATTGTAATTCAATACAATATTCTCTGAGAAAACGTCATTTGAGCCGTCACAGGAAAAGTTTTGTCTCCTCGTTCATAAGACGATATACGTTTTTTTTTTTCAGATTGTGGACTGTGACTACATATTTCTACGACGATTTCCAAACAAGTTGTAACTTTGTCCAATAATGTGCTTAGTTACGACTTGCAATTTAATAACCTTCCTTCTCCCCAAAGAAACGATATTTGTCTGTAAGTGGGAAATTCCCATTTCCGCGTGTATAGGTCCTTTATAAACTTTTTTATAATTAGGGGCCGCGATTACATATTAAAATTATTTTCTTTTCTATAATGTCGTAATTACGAATTGTAACTTAAAAAAGCCACTTCCTACTTTCGTAACCCTTTGGTTAACCATTGACAGATATCAAACTACCGATTCGCTGTCTGCAAGCAGATCAGTGGACATCACGTTTTGAATTGTAACCGTACTTTGTTAAAAGTTTAGCTGTGCGCTACATTCTGCTACCTGCGCCGTTTTCACGATGCCAGGTAGAGAACCACCGTGCCAGCAGCGACACCCGTACACTCTTCGGAGTTGTCACGAATATTTCCCACTACCCGATGACGTTGTGCTGACGGATGAACAGGTCCAGTTCGTGCCCTTGCCCTTCTAAGTGGAAGACAGCATTAAGAAAAGCAAGAGGAAAGAGAAGAAAGAAGACAAGAAAAGCGAAGAAGAGATTGCTGTTACACCGCTCCCAGTAACAACGCAGACCGTCTAACAAAACTTATAATAAATTAATATTAGTCAAGTTGCTTTGGTATGTGTGAATCCTTGCGATATTGCAGGCTCTCATTCCATTAATATAAGTAATTTGATTGTAATCTCATTATATTTAGAATTTACATCAATTCTACATACATAAAGACAAAATTTTGCATCGATTGAGGCTTGAATCTCGATAGCGCAGTTGGTTAGCGCGATACTCTACCAAAGTAGGTTCAAATCCTACTGGAGGTAAATTTTTTATTTACGTATTAAATAAGATTAATAATAATTTTTACTTACATATTTACCTTTGAACTTATTCGTTCATAACAGTTCATAAAGTACATTAGTATATCGTTTTCCTCTTTTTTTTTCTACTATTGTGTGCCAAGGAGTTTAATGTGAGATGTATGACCTCAGTTAAAGTTCGTGTGTGGTAATGTGGTAGATGTTCTACATCTCACTTTTTGAATTGTGCGATGATCTTGAGAGGTTTTAATTGTGTTAATGTGTCAACATTTAAATTGTATAACCCTAATTTTGTGGGACCTTGGAAATTTGTTGTTTCAAAAGTCTCCAATCTTACCTACTACAAAATTCGAAAAAAATAAAATGAAATGTAAATGTATTTTTTAAGATGTATGGGTTGCCTGCCTGTCTACCGGTTACTACTTTTTACGATGTTTTGCTGGAAAAAAAAGGTATTAATGTAGGCTGTTATATTTATTATGCCTATCGATTCCCGCAATTTCTTCCACAGTTTGAAGTATGGCCTCTAGATGTATGATGATACCCACTTAGTATAACTAAGCAACAAGAAAACGCTACATTATTACCATTCGGACATGTATAGGTTTTACACGTTCATGTTTCTATATCTTAGACTTACTGATATAATAGATACATTTTTTTACTACACGTTTAATTAGAAACGAAGGAATAGTTAAGCTAATATATAATTCTTATCTTTGTACAAGTTTAGTATCATAAAGGGAGTTTTAGTAATTTATGGTTTTAATTAGGATGTCTCCTACGACGATTTTGCCTTAAAAAAGTGTAATTCAGAAAGACGTAGGAAAAGATTTGACCTTGATGATTCATTAAAAGTGAAAATTGGTAAAAAGAGTCGAAGAATGTAATATGGTAAATATACCTCTAAAGACGACAGATTTCGTAACTAAAAAGTAAGAAAGTGGTTTTTTAATGTATAATGTGCGTTTTTGTACAATTTTAGTATTATAAATAAGAACAGGGGTGTTAGTAATTTAATGTTTTAATTAAAATGACCCTACAACTATCTAAAAAGTGAATGGCACAGTTAAGGAGTACGCATTAAAAGGTATGATGGGTACGACGGTATAAGGCATAATGCAATCCAAAGCGTAGTGATTGGATTTTCCCCAAACCCTGTTTATCCAATTATTTCTAAAAAGATTTATTAAGGTCTAAGATGAGGACAGTATCTAAGCTACGGGCCAGCAAAAACTCTACGAATTGGGCGAAAACTAAAGAAATAGGATCTAAAAACGACGATGACTCCGGAAATTAATACGCGGAACGTGTACTCATCGGTGACAGGATTCTACAGAAAACATCATCAGGTGGCGGAATTCTATTAAGAAACCCCATCCGAGTTCTAATCATGTACGTATTTGACCACCATTTTTTCTAATTCTGTACCTAGTCGGGTCAAGTGTCAACCTTGAATTAATAATCATTTTTCTCTCTTTAATATTTTTAAGATTTTATTACTTACTCGTACCTAAATCCCTATTTATTCAAGACCTATTAATGATGATCCAAGGGTTCTAAGTATTTTCAAGAGAGTAAGAGGAGTATTTCAAAGAACATATGAAACATGTCTAGAAGTAAATGATTACACTTAGAACATCTACCTTAACTTTGTTTTGTAATAATATATTTCTGCAAACTGATTATTTAGTGTATCACAACCAAAATAGTCCATCAGCTGTATGTGTCAAAAAAATTCATCGCTGAACAGGTTAACTAAAATTGTTTTGATTTGAGTTATTGAATCAGATGTTCAACATTTGTCCACTACCCGTAGTAAAATATATTCTGGTTATTAATCAGTGACAACCTGGCTAGAGTAACTCTGGTTAGGGTAAACGGATACTCGTAGTAGGCAAATGATAGCGGGTAGATTTTATTTTGATAGGAGCATCAAGCGTCAAGCTAAAGAGCAACTAAATCAGGAGGAAGTGGTGCAAACGTGCAAGTCACAATCAATATGCCATTCAATACTTGTTTACTTCAAATGTTTTAAAAATAGCTGTATTTATATTTGAAAATGAGAATGTCTAACTTAGTTTATTGAAAAAATCCTTTAACGTACTGAATTATCTGTGGTAGAAGACTCGAAGGGTCACGATAGGCACCTCACTTAGATTCCAAAAACAAGTCATAATATTGTTAGAGTACGGAGGCTTAATAATGTTATATTACATTATCCAGTGTAGATATTTGGGTTGGAAACCTCTAATTATCTACGTTAGGCAACGTTTAGACAAAAAAAGCCGAAACACGCCAAATTTTAAATTCAGTTCTGCTTTTATTTTGGATAACCATCGCTATGATGCCGTCATCCAATTTGTTTCAAACTTGGATTCTTTCCATCATGTTTAAATACACAGTTAAATTCCAAAAACGGCAGAATGTAAAGATGATAATTTTTGAGATACAAGTCGTTAAAGTTTAAAAAATAAGTTAAACAGTTTCAGGAAAGGAGGTTTAATTTGAAATAACAGAAACAAAAGTATTAGTTATTTGAACGAAAAATAGTTTAAATGAGGTGCGCAAATTGAGATCCTTCCATTTCTTTCCTTTTCTTGAATTCTCGCAACACTTCTTCAAGGGTATCAGGTCGAATAGCTCTAATTTCATCACGAATTCTATCTTTCAATTCTTCAGTATTATGGGTCGACTGACGTGTACTTTCGACCTTAGATAACCCCACAAAAAGAAATCCAGTGTCTGGTCATTCGGTAAACCTCCTTCTCCTAATCCATTGATTTGAAAATATTTCATTTAAATAATGACGAACGTTCGCATCATCACGAGACGTAAATGTAGGGTTTGTGACGGACGAATGCATATTTTTAAAATTAAGATGTCGTGCAATAATAATATGAAACTGTTCCAACGTAAATTAATGTTTCTTGTTTATTTATATTACTTTTGGAAAATGGGGGTTGATTGCGGAAGTAAAGTTAGTTAGGTTTGAAATCGGGAGAAAAGGAGTTACAGTTAGAGTGTCAATCGAGCCAGATCGATTTTGGTTAATTAAATACCTTCATTGTAAACAGTTTGTCTTTAAAATAATTCTTGCGTGTACGTTTTCTTTTGAATCCGCCAACACTAAGTTGTCTTTTCTTTCGGGGGTTAGTTGTAATGTGTTTTTCAAATATTAATCTATAACTAACAGTCACCCTTTTTGAAGTTAAACCGCGTTTGTTAACGATTTTTGTCTGTGATCAATTAAAGGAATATTTATTCTAGTGTAAGTAGGTACTTTTATATAAATGAAAGCTCGCAGCCAATCATTTTACCAGCCTTTTAACGTATTAAAAGAATCAAACATTGCCTTGCGAAGGTATCTCATTCGCACGCGGGCTCAGAAGCGAAAATCCCCTAAAATAAAAGACAGTACAGGGCTCCCTTACTCTGATATTTGTGTGAATTATGATTGCTGTTTGTTGTTTATATTTGTGTAGAGGTGGCTGGTGAACGGGTACATGATACCGCTTTGGTTATTAATTGTAAAAGGCAATTGCCAAGTAGGTACACACTCCCGGGTCAGACCATTAAAACACCTCGAATTTTTATTTTTATTTGTTGTATAGATGAATGTGTAACCTGAGAAAGGAGCGCTGTCTTTTCCTAATGCACTGAAACTTATACATCGGTCACGATGTTAGGACCTATTTATAACTTACTTTAAGAGTTTGAGTTTTGTCAGTTTGTTTGTCATCATTGAACTATTCTCTTTATATATATATATATATATATATATATATATATATATATATATATATATATATATTATATATATATATATATATATATATATATATATATATATTATTGGTATCAGGATATCAAAATATTTATAGACTATTTATAAATAATTTACTAATTTGATGTAATACATATATAAGAAGTTTTGTTTTTCGACTAGTTCAGATTTCGAAAAATCTCATTTTTTTTTAAATACGTGACTGATTAAATTATCTAAACTTTTTAAATAAAATTTCTTAAACTTAATACAAATTAAAATTTTGCTTTCTAACTATTTTTCGGCCTGGAAATATCAATTTTATGGTTTTTCTTTACAATGAATTAAAATTTTACTATTTTAGTTTTGTCTTAAATTATTTATGGTTTCTCTAAATAAAAATTTTTCATCTTTATTTGTATAATCTTAAGCCTTTGTAATAGCTTTAAATCCATTTAACTTTCATACTTGGTTTTTAAAAAATATTAATTTTATTTTTTATCTATTTTATTCAGTGTCAGTCTTAAATTATCACATTTGTTCATTATCATTAGATGTAAAAATAAACTGTTAAATTTTGTGATTATCATTATTTTTATAAAATGATTAAAGACTATTAAAAAGGCTTATAGATGATGATCATAGATGAAATGTGTATGGTTAGGAATGCCATAGCAGTGTATTAAGATTATACAAAACCTTACAAAAAATTGTAGTAAAAAATCCAGGTCCGTATTTAAAAAAATATTGTTGAGGGTGGTCCTGAAAAGACAAAACGTCGTATTGAAATGTTTGGTATAGCAGCAAGTTGTAGTAAATTTTATTTAAAAAAAAAGTTTAGAGTAATTTTTTTGATATCTGTTATAATAACAACGCTAATCTTACAAAACGAAAATGAGCATTTTCGGATTTTGTCGAATATCTCCGGAACTAGTAGGAAAAAACCAAACTTCTTTATACTCATGTACTACCCAACAAATTACGAAACTTATTTCTCATTTAACCGATACTCTATCTATTACGGTTTTCGATATCTCTGTATACGCAAATTAAATTCGAGTTCACCTGTATATATATATATATATATATATATATATATATATATATATATATATATATAAAAGAGAAATTAGTTCGCAGGCAAACGATGCTACTTAAACAAACTGACAAAAAAACTCATTAAAACAAACTCTATATGTATTTAATTGTAATTTTTTATATGTATTTTGTGCTTTAGTGGTCACTAAACAATTGGGTACGTGTAAATTCCTTGTCTATTTTCTTTTGTCCTTGCCTTTACCTTATTATCACCTGTGCAATTTTACTGTTGTTGTATTTTATATGTATCGTAATTTGCTTTATTCTTTATGTGCTTATTTACTTAAAGACCGGCATGATTGGTTTTAAAGAGCCACATGTTTGGTATTACGATTTCTATTATGCTTATTTTTTTTATTATTTATGACCCAATTCTGGGTGTGACTACATGTGTTTTTTTTTATTGTGTTTCTGTGTAACTAAACTGCTTTTTATTCGTTTTCTCTTAATGTTATAATTTTGTACGCACTTTAACCTGATTTAATGGTGTTTTGTTATGTATTTAACCCTTTCTTTGTTTTTTTTTTTGTGTTATTTGATTTATTAATGTGCAATGTGCAATTACTTATTTATGAATAAAGGGGGTTTTATTGGTGGTTCTTTCCTACAATAGTATATTAACGGGCTGAGCCACGGCTGCGCAAAGCGTTGATTTGTAATTTGAGTAGTTTCATGTTTTCTACCTGCCCCTCATGATGCAACACGTACGTATTCGAGCCTATCCAATTCAGATAGCACAACGTACCTACCGCTGGACGGCCACTTCGTTTGATCAGATTTGAGGTTTGCGGGTAATTAAATATCAGACTTGTAAATAAATTCTAATGTTTTAATTATTGCCAGGAAAGTCAAACTAACAGACATTATTGTCAGTCAAGTCAAGATAAATCAATTAGCGATTGTTTTGTTCTTGAATTTGCATTATTGCAAATAAGTTCAAATTACGCTTTTCAAGATAGGGTACCTGGAGGACGATACAAGAGCCAAGAAAACTTTCTGTGTCGGACAAAGTTAGGAAACTGGTAAAAGCTGACAACACCACTCCTTCCACTAAAACATTGCATTCTCCTTTAGATTTAGTATTTAGATATAAATATAAAACATTTAAATTCGATTATATTACGGTTTTGTTCTCTGTATAGAAAATTAAATTGTTCTGTATTATAATAATTAAGGTTATAAATAGATATATTAGTATAGGTTAAAGATTTAAGTTCGAGGAGACGATGCTACTTAGGAACACACTTTAAAACTATCATTAAGGATACAAACGTACTTATGTTAAACGATTTTTATAGTAATTATTTGCTTAATTATAAACAATTGGTACAGGTAAATTCGTATTTCTTTTGCCATGTAAATCATTAACGAGCAAATTAGTTGTCTGTAATCAGTATCTAATTGCATTCTTTAATTTACTTAAATACCAGTGCATATTGAAAGTGCAATTCAATTACGATTCAGTAGACCTACTGAGATCTCAGACCAGAAATCTGGCGCGTGAAACTGGTAAAGTTCTTGACAACACCTTTACTCCTTCCACTAATAACATTGCATTCTCCTTTACGATTTAGTATTTAGATATAAATATAAAACATTGCTTTGAAATTCTTTTTGATATTATTATTAGGAAATTGATTCCTATTAGAAAAAGGGTTAAGTTGTGATTTTAAGTAACTTAGAGGTTAAGAATAGAATAGTTATTGTAATTAGGTTAGAATTTAAGCCGAAGGAGACGGTGCTGTATAGAACCACTATTAAAACTTATCGTCTAAGTGGATACAAGGTACTGTTGTTAAACGATTAGTCTAAGGTAATAATATTTGATTAATTTAATTTAAGGTTATCAGGCAGTAACGGCAGCATGTAAATCAGTTAAGAGCAAATAGATCATTAACATGTATTTCTAATTGGCATTCAAATAATAATTACCTTTAAGTGCCACTAGAAAGTGCATATTCAATGCACAGCAGAACCTCTGCCAGATCTCAACGCAGAAGTACGCGGGAAACTGGTAAAGCTACAACACCACTCCTTCCACTAAAACATTGCATTCTCCTTTAGATTTAGTATTTAGATATAAATATAAAACATTGCGAAATTCGATAATATAGGAAATTGTTCCTAAGAAAAAAGTTAAGTTTGATTTAAGTAACTTAGAGGTTAAGAATAGAATAGTTAGTAATAGGTTAGAATTTAAGCGGAAGGAGACGGTGCTGTATAGGAACCACTTTAAAATTATCGTTAAGTGGATACAAGGTACTGTTGTTAAACGATTATCTAAGGTAATATATTTGATTAATTTAAAAGGTTACAGGCGTACGGCACATGTAAATCAGTTAAGAGCAAATAGGTCTTAACAGTATTCTAATTGGCACAATAAAACACCAATGCCACTAGAAAGTGCATATTCATATGCACAGGCAGAACCTCTGCACAGATCTCAACGCAGAAGACGCGTGGAAACTGGTAAAAGCTTACAACACCACTCCTTCCACTAAAACATTGCATTCTCCTTTAGATTTAGTATTTAGATATAAATATAAAACATTGCGAAATTCGATAATATAGGAAATTGTTCCTAAGAAAAAAGTTAAGTTTGATTTAAGTAACTTAGAGGTTAAGAATAGAATAGTTAGTAATAGGTTAGAATTTAAGCGGAAGGAGACGGTGCTGTATAGGAACCACTTTAAAATTATCGTTAAGTGGATACAAGGTACTGTTGTTAAACGATTATCTAAGGTAATATATTTGATTAATTTAAAAGGTTACAGGCGTACGGCACATGTAAATCAGTTAAGAGCAAATAGGTCTTAACAGTATTCTAATTGGCACAATAAAACACCAATGCCACTAGAAAGTGCATATTCATATGCACAGGCAGAACTCTGCACAGATCTCAACGCAGAAGACGCGTGAAACTGGTAAAAGCTTACAACACCACTCCTTCCACTAAAACATTGCATTCTCCTTTAGATTTAGTATTTAGATATAAATATAAAACCTTGCGAAATTCGATAATACAGGAAATTGTTCCTAAGAAAAAAGTTAAGTTTGATTTAAGTAACTTAGAGGTTAAGAATAGAATAGTTAGTAATAGGTTAGAATTTAAGCGGAAGGAGACGGTGCTGTATAGGAACCACTTTAAAATTGTCGTTAAGTGGATACAAGGTACTGTTGTTAAACGATTATCTAAGGTAATATATTTGATTAATTTAAAAGGTTACAGGCGTACGGCACATGTAAATCAGTTAAGAGCAAATAGGTCTTAACAGTATTCTAATTGGCACAATAAAATACCAATGCCACTAGAAAGTGTATATTCACATGCACAGGCAGAACCTCTGCGCAGATCTCAACGCAGAAGACGCGTGGAAACTGGTAAAAGCTTACAACACCACTCCTTCCACTAAAACATTGCATTCTCCTTTAGATTTAGTATTTAGATATAAATATAAAACATTGCGAAATTCGGTAATACAGGAAATTGTTCCTAAGAAAAAAGTTAAGTTTGATTTAAGTAACTTAGAGGTTAAGAATAGAATAGTTAGTAATAGGTTAGAATGTAAGCGGAAGGAGACGGAGCTGTATAGGAACCACTTTAAAATTATCGTTAAGTGGATACAAGGTACTGTTGTTAAACGATTATCTAAGGTAATATATTTGATTAATTTAAAAGGTTACAGGCGTACGGCACATGTAAATCAGTTAAGAGCAAATAGGTCTTAACAGTATTCTAATTGGCACAATAAAATACCAATGCCACTAGAAAGTGCATATTCACATGCACAAGCAGAACCTCTGCGCAGATCTCAACGCAGAAGACGCGCGGTACTGGTAAAAGCTTACAACACCACTCCTTCCACTAAAACATTGCATTCTCCTTTAGATTTAGATATAAATATAAAACATTGCGAAATTCGATAATACAGGAAATTGTTCCTAAGAAAAGTTAAGTTTGATTTAAGTAACTTAGAGGTTAAGAATAGAATAGTTAGTAATAGGTTAGAATTTAAGCGGAAGGAGACGGTGCTGTATAGGAACCACTTTAAAATTGTCGTTAAGTGGATACAAGGTACTGTTGTTAAACGATTATCTAAGGTAATATATTTGATTAATTTAAAAGGTTACAGGCGTACGGCACATGTAAATCAGTTAAGAGCAAATAGGTCTAAACACTGTTCTAATTGGCACAATAAAATACCAGTGCCACTAGAAAGTGCATATTCACATACACAGGCAGAACCTCTGCGCAGATCTCAACGCAGAAGACGCGCCCCTGTAAAATTAAATCTGTAATTGTTAGATTAGTATTTAGAATTAGATATAGTGTAATTAGTTTAATTCTGGGAGGAAGATGTTACATAGTACGTACAAAAGAGGGCGCTATTACGCAGCGGATTTCGTTGGTGGGAATGGCGTTGTGCACATACGCGTCCCAGTGTTAACAATGTATTGTATAAATTGTATAAGAAATTATATATAGTGAAAATAAATAATATGGTAGGCTCAACTTTTAATTGTGTAAATCAATACACAACACTAACATTATTAAATTGTAAATTAAAAAATAAACAGTCAGCTGGCCATTCTAAAAAATATTCTTGTAATTATTTTACATGCCTGGTAAATGTGTCCGTAACGGGTAGTTTGCCGGATAAACTCAAAACAGGCAAAGCTATATCGATCTTTAAAAAGGATGACGTACATTCAATTGATAACTGCATACCAATAACTATATCTGACAGCCTCTTAAAAGTGTTTTAATATGTTTTTTTAAATCGCTTAATTAATTTTATTAAAAAATGTAACATAAACACATCTAACCAACATGGATTTAGATCTAAATGTTCTACAAACTCAGTAATATGCAATTTGTATGCCCGAATTACGTTTCATATTGATGCAGGCAAAAGCCCTGTAGGAATCTTTTACGATTTGAGCAGGGCTTTTGATGCCGTCAACCATCCAAAACTTTTAAAACTACTAGAAACCTATGGTATCAGAGGTCCTGCTCTTAATTGTATCTCATCATTTTTGTGCGAACGAGAACAATACGTTTCAGTAAAAAAAAACGGAAAATAATCATACTACGTATGGAATATCTGGAAGACTACCTTTTACGATGGGTGTACCGCAGAGCTCAGTGATAGGACCCATTTTGTTTATACTGTTTATTAATAAACTTAGCTTGACCCTGAGTGTATAAAATCACACAGACGAAATTTATTTTATAATTTATAATCTCTTGTGTCTTTAAAATTGGATTGGCAATAAATGGTTATTACTATTGACTTGTCTTATACATTATTTTTTTGCAATCAAGACTAAATGAAAATAAATAAAAAATAAATATATTAAAGATACAACAAAGCGTTGTGAATCACTGGTATAATATCATTCCAATTTTGAAACTCTCCATCCATTTATGGACCGCCATTTAACTGAGAATGTCTTAAGACAGATCTAGCGTATTCCAAACTCATGTATGGATCCAAAAGTTCAAAAACACACTTCTAGTAAATAATATGAGATAACGTGGTAAAATATGTACAACAGGTAGTAGCATCTCGTGGTAATTATTCTTAATGGGCTCTTACAATGAATGCATAAAGTATGAACGATGAATTAACACTTTTAACTGCTCACCTATGCGGATCTGGTTCTGGCCAGATGCTGACTATATATTTTGTAAGAACTTCTTTTGTATATAAGGCAAATACTTGAAAAGGTACTTTTAGGTGTTTTAAAAAATTTTGATATTTTTTTGCTTTTTGGACACGGATCTGCGTCATGAGCACCGAGGCGGAAAATGTACCCGCATAACCTAAAGGACGCGGATCCGCGCCTTGTTGGCAAATAAGAAGTAGAGTGAAACAATAACTTTTATTGATAAAATTAATAAGAAATTCCAACAAAAATGTATAAAAGTATCAAATCATAAACATTCTAAAAGCTATGAATGGTATAACATAAAACATTCACCCGGGCACAGACCTGGTTTCTCTGGACATCTATTGCATTGAAATGTGGTATCTTTTCGTATTTGTTTTGATGTACACATTTTTTTCTCTTGGTTTCACCCTTTGTGTTTTTTGAAGTCACTTTAGTTGGAAAGTGTTGATCAGTTGCACTTTTAGATGGTACAACTTTTTCTTTTTGTGGCAGAAGATTTCTAATAACTTCTAAACGAAAATCGTATAGTGACATTTTTTTGCCAGAAAATCTAAGGAAGAAATAATAGGAATTCAATAAAATGACTTGAAAAATATGTACGGCTACCTTTTTGTACCATCTGATGGTTTTACGCTCGCACGGATAGTAAGAGAGCATTTGATCTTTGCGGTCAACGCCAGACATAAAACTATTATATTTTAGAATTGGTAGAGGTTTAGTTATCCTTTGGCCTCTTTTATTTTCAATTTCTGTTAGGGTGTTCTCAAATTCTGTGGAAAGGTACAATACTTCCCTTTTATCTTTCCACTTTCCTACTAAAATACCATTCCGATATTTTGCAGTAGTCTCGCCTTTTTTTAAATTCGCTTCCTTTATTTCTTTCGGAACGCCTACACGATTCACATTTAAAGTTCCTGTGCAATAGGTTTTATTTGCCAAATGTTCCTCTGCTAGATCTAGACCTGTGTAAAAATTATCAATATATAGTGAACGACCGCATCCCAGATAGTTCTGCATCAGATGTACAGTAACTTTCTTGGAGTGGCCCTTTCCTCCTAGTGAATCAAGAGAACCAGTATAAACACTCATATTCAGCACAATTCCGTCAAATTCTGTGAGCACATAGAGCTTAATCCCATATTTGTGTCGTTTATTTTTAATAAACTGTTTAAACACTAATCGCCGTATCCATAAAATCATAGATTCATCAAGCGATAAATTCTGTCCTGCTTGATATATTTGCTGCATTTTATTATTGAAAAAATTTAGTAATGGTCGAATGTTGTAAATTCTATCTTGCTTAGACTGTTCTTCCGAGACATTTTTGGTAAAATGTAATCACCGAAGAATCAGTAAGAATTGATCTCTACTCATATTTGCACGGAAACATTTCAAATTGAAGAGGAAGTCTGCCTTCCAGTAATCTTGGATTCTATTTATTTTAAAAGTTCCCATATGTAGCAGTAACCCAAGAAATGTGCGGAATTCTGGAACTGTAAGTGGCTTCCATCTTGTCAACCTAGAATTCGCTCCAACACCAGATAAGAAAATGTCTTCTGCGTTTATATTTGTTTCTTCAACTATTAATTTAAAAAAAATTTTCATCAGCAATAAGAAAAAATAGTCAATAGGTTGATTACTTTGTGGTTTCTCTATTAATAACCTGCGTGATTCCGTGAATTCATATTCTTTTAGCCTGTTTGAACCAGTAGGCTCATCTTCCCACATTAGATTTACTTGCACATCACTAACAGTATCTGTTTTGTGATCTGTGAATTTATTGGTTCAGTGTTTACATTTGCTTCAGAGACATTCACAATATCCATATGTTCATCATTCTCTATATATAAAAAAAGTGTAAACAAAACATTTGCAGGTTATAATAAAACTACAGTACTTACCAGAACCACTTCATCCTCGCTACTACGTGTAAGAAGATATTCTAATTCTTCATTATTTAACACTGTCTGATGTTTTATATTCATTTTTTGTCGTTTAGGGCGCGAACATCTTGGCTGACTATCGTCCATTTTGAATTACACTAATGGAAGTAATAGAATATCGCAAACTAAAAACTGTAGGCACTTTTGCTTTATCAAATGGTTTATTTCAATGCTCCGTTAGTGATAAACGTCTATCTGTAATGCTCATAAAATAACAACGTACAGACCGCATACATGACTAAGACGCGTATTCGCGCCGTGCGCACCCACGATAACAGTAGGCCGCGGATCCGCGTCGTGAGGAGTGAACGTGTTAAGGGATACATATAAAAACATGTAACTTTAATGAGCTGTGTAAAGGCACCTGGGCAGCTTCTGACAGCTGCAAATAAATATATAAATGAGTATGGTGACAAATAGATCGAAATAAATAAATAAATATTCACAGTAAAGTCATTCTGTTTATTATAAAAGTAAACATTATTTTTCATTCACAAAATCATTCAATTACTAAACCGTTTAGGAAAGTATTTCTGAACCATCCATTTTTTAAGTTGCTCCGTGAGAAATTACTTTCAATTCTTTTAGTTTAGGAACAATAATGAAATTATGGTAATGGTTGTATTCTTGAATAACTATTTCAATATTCAAACTATTTAATACCATTGAATAGTGTAAAGATTCTCATGTAAATATTCTTCCTACTCGTTCTGAAATAGCATTTGCGTATCAAACAAAGTACGGTATTCCTCAACCGTACGATTACGTCTTAACTGCAATACTGACGTTCAATCAATCAAGTAGTTTGTGCCCTCGGGCAACGTAGAATTTGTAGCGATTCGGCACGCGTTCAGGCGAATTCGTGTTTTTCCATTTAAGTTCAACATAACGGTGTGGCTCAGAATTTTAGATCCCTGTTAAAATAAATGCTAAATGTTGTAAATGTAGTAAATATTAGTATTTATCCCATTTTACTAAAATAATTTTTTTCTGGTTCTATTTGGAGGCTTAAGCCCCAGAGCCATTTAGGACCAGCCACAACATCAAACTTTAAAACCTAGAACACCTAAATATTTTTACAATAAAATTTCATTTAGCACTGAAGTGCACGTTGTCAAATTGCGTAGATACATGATGCGATTACTATATCCAATGATAATGTAACAAAAGTTAATACCTAATAATTTATCTCATGGCATAAGGCTGCAGCCAGACTTAACCACCGTCAACCACCCATCGCCATCAACTAAAATTTAAACTAAATCAATGGCGCTGGTCACATTAAGCCACTGCTAGCCACCCACCACCATCAAACGGTGGCAACCAGTTTGAAATTTCCAACCTGTTCGAAAATTGGTGGTCGGCGGTTGACTTCGCGCACGCGCTTTTGAGCTTAGTTTACAAGTAGATTTGCATTTCGTGTTTTCGTAGTGACAGCCCGAGACAACAGGTAAGCTCTTAACTTAAAAAATCGTTCTTCATTGAAAATGGGCGAGTGGTCTCCTGTTGAAATCGATAATTTGAAATCATTTTGCAATAACACCTAGTTTGTTTTGCCAAACAAGGGCACATATAACCTAATTTACCTAATTCAATACAAAATAATATTTTCTAAGGTTGGCAATATGTTTACATCAAGAAGTGAACCATACAAGCGCAACATTTAAAAATTTACACCAAAACGGTGGTCACTAGTGGCTGCAGTGTGACTGCACATGATTATTTTAGTTGGTGGTAGTTGATAGCGGTGGCTTCAGTCTGACTGCTGCCTAAAACGTTTTCGTGTTACATTACCTAAACGTAAATTAAGAAAAAAATACACCCTGAATAAGCATATTATCTACATGCCGGGTGCCTGCGATTTAAAAAATTAGTCATTAAATTTCATGGCTTGCCAGTTACCAGTTTTCTGTATGACAAGGACACACTAGAATTAATAATTTCTTACGTATGAAGGTGTACAGTTCTTCTAGACTTGTTTATGTATGAGGGTACAGACTTTCATGATTTAAAATAATTATAAACACATCTTTTCCAGGTTTTAAATCATATATTTTAAGACAAATTAAGCAAAATTTATCTTGTAGTCGGTTTGACAGCATCAACTATAGCCGTTATTTGCTAATACATTTACAAGCATCTACATCTAGTCAAGAGACCGTTTAGATCGACCAGGCGGGATCTCGCCCGGAACCCAGGTAGAGAATAGTACGCTTGACATAAAAAAAACCTTATTAAACTTTGGCTCGTCGTTGCTTTTGTGATACTAAAGCAACCTACCCTGTAGGTACACTATTACCAAAAGTCACTAGAGCCGGGAAAAGTCTTGTGTACTGGTCAAATTTGAATGGAGTCGAGACTCCAGTTTTTGGCTAATTGCGGGCGAAAGAGTCTACCTCTCTTACTTACTTACACGTCGATCGCTAACAAACATAACTGGGGTTTACATATATATGTATCTATTTTTAATGCAATAGTTTTGCAAGTTTTTGAGTTATTGAGAACGAAAGAGAACAAACCCCTGTTACCACAGCAAGTCGGTCTCCAATCAAAATCACAGAGATCTAGGCAATTAAATTAAATATTAATTCCAAATTCGAATGCAATCGCTCTCTCCATTTTTGAATGATTTTGGACATGAGAAAATAGCGATCTCTCTTATACCTTACCCAGCAGGTACACCATTACTTGAGCCTAGACATTTAGGACTTACTTTTATCAAATTTGAATGCATCGTTTTTTTAGGCTTTGAGTTATTGTTAAGTTCAATCTTCCTTACTTTTTACCTCGCAGGTCGATCGCCACCAAACTGGCGTTTAGACACGGATAGACCTGCTTCGCAAGTGTTGTTACCACTAAAAATTGCACAGGTTAGGACATTTAAATGTTACACACGGATGTCAAAATTTAAATTTAATAGATGTTTCTGGTGCCAGTTCAATTTTGAATCATTTTTAAAAATTGTTTATTTCATAAGCCGTTAAAACGCTAACTTTCCAAAATCCTTACCATATAATTTCTCAGATTTGGATTATGTTCATTGTTAAGTAAATCCATTGTACTGCAATTAATACCACCCTTAATTAAAATAAAAATTATTGAATTCTTAATATTAATAAAATATACAATATATCACAACTTTAATAAAATAAAAACTAAACGCATCAGTTACACACCTTATTTGTTAATACATTAAATATTTGGCAAATATTTATTATTTTTTTAACGTTAAACGTCAAGATTCGACGTCCTAATCAAATCCGAATATGACTTCGTTTTATTTGGCCTAAAAGTAATAGATTAATATCTTACTTAGAAATTGGCGAATTTCATCTTACAGATTCTTTGATTTAGATCGTCTACAAACATGCATGGATATACGCCCACTTTTAATATTTTTAAATAGTGATACAGCATTTGCATGTGATATATCATGGCAAACTTGACCATTAACAGCTAATATCTCATCTCCTGCAATAAACTTATTAAAGCAATTTTTTTGGTAATATTTTATTTTACCTGCACGAAGTCTACCATCCTCAGCCGCTTGTCCATTTTCTAAAATAGTTTTCACAAAAATTCCTAAAGCTCCTTTAGGTGAATCTCTTCCACCGACAATCGTAAATCCAAGAGCTTTTTTACCAAATCCTTTTTCTAGAACCACTGTATGAAAAGAGCAATATGTAGAACGTGGGCGTCTAGGTAAAGTACAAAAATTTGTGGTTAAATCGTGTTCATCCACTTGGTTAGTATTTGAAGAAATTTGAGAATGATTTGATGATCTACTCAAATTATCCCTTTTTGGGGGGTTTTCAGTTATGTCAGTGTCAAGATTATGAGTAAATTGATGTTCATTATGTTTATTATGTTCTGCGTAGCTAACCACGCCACGCCTTAATAGTTTATTTGAACTACTTTGATGTGTACTATTTTTTTGAAAAAATATTCGCCTAGTTGGTAAATTACTATTTATTTTCCTTTCTACAATTCTACCATACGAAGAGCTGGATATGTTAAAATTTTCTGGATCAACAAAACTTTCTTGAATTTGTAAATTTACCATACGTGAAGATAGTCGTCTGCGTATACATAACTCTACTTCCATTGAAGCAGTACATAAAAGATGAGATGCTTCGATTATTCCTTTGTTACTACATTTCTGACCATTAATGTACAATAATTCATCTCCTATCGCCACTGTTCCATCCCTAAAAGTAAAAATCAGATTAATCTACACAAATATTAATAGAAACACACCTTGCAGCTAAAGTTCCGGGCAAAATTCTAGCAACTACACATCCTTTGCCGGATACATCTTTAGTAATTATAATGCCTAATTCCTCTGAAGGTACTCGTTTTGTAAGCCGAACTAACACTAAATTTGAATTTACAGCTTCAATATTATTATTCGTCGGATGACAATTTCGTTGATTTTCTGACACTATTTTTGTTGGTGTACAAACTTTATTTCGAATTAGGTGATAATCATAATCTTGAATTTCCCGTGCGTCATCACAATGTAGTAACGTTCTAGATGAAGCCGAACTACCGCACCGAAAACTTCCATTTTCTGAAAACGTAGTATTACCAGATTCAATAACTAAAATACCACTATCTGTATCGTCATTATCTAATAAAAAAGCTTGGTCCTCTTCATCGTGCGAATCATCCTCTTGATAAATTGGGTTGTGTTTTTTTCTAAATTCATCCATTCCAGGTATAGAACCATACGAAAGGCTTCTTAAATGCTCTTTGGTTACTTTAGAATTTGTTCGAAATGATGATAAATCGGATAAAGTGTCCTCTTGGTTTTTATTTAATTTAACGAAGAATTTATTTGTTGAAGATTGTAAATATTTCGAAGAAAGAGCTTGCAGTTTGGCAGGAAAAAAGGAACTTTTTTCTTTAATATTTTTCTTATACTGAACATGTTGTTGTGTATCATTTTCAATGCGAGAACCAGAGGGTAACGTAATTTGAGATGCGTTTGAAGGTGATCTAAAACATGACAATTTTGTTTGTTTCACTCTATCCAATATAGGATTTCGCTTTTCTCTATTTTGTTGATCATCATTTACACAGTATCGTGGTTGAGAGTGATGCCTTCGCCTGCCGGACTTTTCGACTACAATGACACTTTCGCCGACATTATAATACCTTAGTTCATTTTTAGAGCGATTACGTGACCATGATCCAGAAGAAGAATCTACAATGAAAATATGTATTGGATATACTGTTATATAATACAGAGTGTTATTATTAAATTTAATTACTATCTGGTGTTTTAGTATTGTTTTAAAGCTGCGATAAAGGGTAACAAAAATAACGCGCCATGTATATAATGCTCACTAAAATCTTACATGCAATAAAAATATTTTTAGAATTTGAATTTGAAACTAAAAATTAAGCAGTGTATACAATTCAAAGGAAATTAATTTTGTAGACAGCTTGAATCGAAACTGATTTGCATTGAATCATTTCTTCATTCGTAAATGGACCTAATAATTAAAATGTAAACTTTCAAGATTTAAACTCATAATCACAGATATTTATCATTTTGGGTTTTTAAGTGTACTTTAAGATAAATTATACAAAATATATACGTTTTGATAACAAGTACAGTTATCGTTGCCAGTAGTACTGGCATGTTGAAAAAATAATTAAAGTGTCAACTGCTTTAACAATTAGGTGCACGTATTTGAAAGCATAATAACTACTGTTGAGTATTATTTTATTGCAGTACCGATGAATATATTTTTAGTAGATTAAATATTATCAAACATCGTGAAAGTGACATTCCGGAACATCCTCTAAGAAACAAAGGCTAACGGATACGCCACAAAAAAAATTTAACAAAATTCACATATTACATCGTGAAAAATTTTAATTTAAAAAGGGTACAAATACTCACTACTAATAAATTAACACACTAATTAAAGATCGAGTAAAATCATAACAAATTTAACAAAAAAATTCATAATTCTTCGTCCCTAGTTACAAAATTTATACATTTAATTTTAATTTTAACTGGACACCTTGTCACAACGATAGTATAAAGTCCTTAACTGATATTATTTGTATTAAAATCAGATGTTACATAGAATAGAGCTAGCAAACGAGCATATTTTATAAATATTTGGAATTATACGGGTTGCGTCAAAAAACTGATACAAAAAAAATGGAACATCCTATCTTTAATTTCATTTTTGAATGATTCGTTTAATGAAACGCTTTTTGACATTTAGCACATAGGTCAAAATTTCAGAGTTTTTTGACATATTTGGACTTAACGATGAAAAAATCATTTTCATAATATTAAATGGGCACTTTCTCTGTCGACAACAAAAAGGACTAATTCTACATTTGCCTGCTAAATATTGATAATTTGTTACACAGGGTGAACTTTATAACCTTTATAACCTTCCAATTTTAATTTCTTTACATGAGATAATTCCGTTTTATTAAGGATTAAAAGACCTTTCATTTTGGTATAGATGTCCTATACCGTGTAGTTAGCCACGGTTTCTGCCACTAATTTTTTTCTATAAAATAATTAAAAACAAGAATATTACAAGTATCTTTTTTGGAACATACAGGTTTTAACGAAATTTCTATCAAAAAAAGAAATGTTTATTAAACATTTTGCAGACGTGTGCAAAAAGCTAGTAAAATGTGCTTAAATATGCTTCGCGACCCTATATTACATATCACAATCCACCGCGACCAAGGCTTAAACATGTTTAGAAACTTTTTTATTGGTAATTTGTTACACAGAGTGAACATTATAACTTTCCAATTTCAATTTCAATTCTTTACATGGCCCCGTATATTTTTATTCCGTTTTATTAATGATTAAAAGACCTTTCATTTTCGGTATACCTACGTATAGTTTGGTAAATCTACATATAGTTAGCCACGGATTTCAACCATGAATTTTGTTCGAAAAAATATTTATTTTTGTTAAAAACCAGAATATTACACGTATCTTGTCTGTAATACATATATTTTGACGAAATTTTTATCAAAAAATTTTATAAAAATTCTGCATAAGTGTGCAAAAACAACTAGCAAAAGGTGCTCAAATATGCTTCTGTACGCTGTAATTCGTATCATAATCCACCATGTACAAGGCTCAAACATTTTTAGAAACTTTTACCTTATTTATCATAATAGCTTATATACACACACGTACACGTGCATGGGCACGCGTACGCACACCCATGCACCAATGCGCTCCCGCACGCACGCGCACACTCACACACACATAACATGTACGTACGCACGCACACACATATTATATATATATATATATACACACACACGCACGCACGCACGCACGCACCCACCCACCCACTCACCCACCCATCCACCCACCCACCCCAATTTTTTCAAATGCAACACCCTGTATATTTGTTCACATTTCGATTCCCCGTGAAAAGTAGCTGCTAATTGATAATAGGTTTGATAGCCATAAGACGGACCCTTCTTGATATATTGACGCTTTATTTGAAAATATTAACACAAATACGAATGGCAAATAAATTCTTTAACTGATAGGAAAACTTAATTAATAACTAAACAATAAAATAATTCTCTACACCTAAAAATAAGTTGAACAAGTAAACATAAACGAATAAAACCATAAATTCAAATTAAATGTTCAAAATACTGACCACGCCTAGCTAAACACTTTGCAATTCGCTCGGTAAACGAAAGATTCACTCGCAACAACATTAGAGGCGAAATGGATTGAAACGCAGCTCTAATTCTATTTTTTATATCTTTGTTTGTGGTGGGAGGATGTTGGTAAACTTTTTATTTAACGTAGCCCCAAAGGAAGAAATCAAGGGGCATAAGATCCGGTGATCTGGCTAGCCAGTGTACGATTTAACTAACTGTACAATACTACGTGGCATTCCATAATACCTTAATTTTGATAAAATTATGGAATGGTTCACTCTATCGAATGCCTTCGAAAGGTCAGTAAATATAGCATCTACTTGATAACCAGCATTCAAGTTAGTACTAATAAATCGAGTAAAACTGATTAAATCAGTAATAGTTAACCTTCCAGCAATGAAGCCGTGTTGCTTAGGTGAAAGATGCGGAGAGTGGGTTTTTTAAAAACGCTTTATGTAAAAATTTTAGCCGGTGTAGATAATAAAGAAACAGAGCAAAAGTTTTGGAATGATTGACGACTCCCACCTTTATGTATGGAAATAACTTTGGTACATTTCCAAAAATTTGGAAAAGTATTTGTGACTAAACAATAATTAAAAATGATGGATAAAGGTACAGCAAATACTTCCTTATATCGCTTAAGCAAATACTGAGGTAACAAATCAGGTCCAGTCGATCTTTTAGATTTTAAACGTCGAAATAGCTTCTAAAACATCAATCACTTCAATCTGCTCTAGGTTTAGATTTATGTTCAAAGAATCAAATTTTGAGGGAAGAACAGAGTACTCAATGTCATATTGACTTGAAGTATACAAATATACAGATTCAAAAAATTCAGCAAACTTATTTATTAGCTATCTCATAATTGGATTCAAACACTACTCCCCCATGTGACATGGTGTCACCCTCATCAATATATTTTCTAGCATTATTTATGAATGACCAACATTTGTCTTGTTCTAAAATGTAATAATTTTGTAAGAAGTTGTAATACAAATTTTCAGTTACTCTAGTTAATATTAACGAAGCAGGATGATATTGATCTAATTGAACTACATCATTACACGGATACACGCTAGATCTAAAGTCCTACCTAAGTTATTCAGAACATTATTATTAGAATCGAGATTGTTGAAACACAAAAAACTATGCAATTCACGACAGCGATCATCCCCTTCTGTTAATAACTTACATGTAGATCCGACAATTTTTAAATTAAAATCTCCAGTAACGCAAATATTATGCTTAATAGAATTTGGAAGATCGTTCATTCTATTAAAAACGGAGGTGTATATTTCGATATTAGAATTTGGGCGTATGGAAACCACACATAAATGCATACTGCAATTGTAATTATTACATAAAATTATACTCTGGATGGAGACACGGGCGGCTGCAAGACCAAATTGTTCGGAACTGACGCGATGACCATATAGTTATCTGAAACTTTTATGTTACACTTTCGCAAAAGACAATGGGCGGCCGCAACACGCTGCTATAGTGACTGACCCGATGGTCTAAAAATTTTAAGAAACTTTTATGTTATTTTACAACAGTGGAAAGATTGTGAGGGCTTAGATGACTGAATAGGTATTTTGCAATTATTCTTCAACAATTGAAACATAATTTTATTTTTGCGGTTGGATTGGATTATTGTATGAATTTTAGGAAATATTTTTGTGTTTCAGTGTGTATTGTTGCGTTCCAAGTGTTCTGTTTCAAATATAAACTTGTGGAAATCAATTTAATATTTTTAGTTGATTTGATTTTTATTTTGTTTTTATCTTATGTTTAAAAACATTTTCAAAAATGGAAAACTAGATCTATTAAACTTAAAATTGTAGGTGAAAACGTTTCTAAATGTACAGATACCTCTCTAGAAGTAAATAAAACTATTTATGTCACAATTGAGGTAAATTAAACAAGTAAAACCTAGAAACAGTTATTGGTTACCGAGAGAATCGTTTTTTTTGGGTCCACAACGAAATTGGTTTATCAACACAGATTTTGGACATATGCCTAACTGCCGACCAACACCCATGGGACATACAATCCTGCTGAGTGTAACTTTATGGTTTTTTTTTCTGAAGTTATGTCAAATACTTACATCCCAAATTTATAATATATAACCTAATAAAATAATATAAAAGTTACAAACAAATTGTAGAGCCTTCAGGTCAGCCATGAACAATTTGGTCTTGCAGCGGCCCATAAGCGTCTTCTTCGAGACACTTAACTTTATTATTTTTTCTGAAGTTACACCAAATACCTACATCTCAATGGATGGATACTCTAAGTGGAATAAATTCTGTAACTCAACGGGGTGAAGTCCGGGAGAAAAATCATGATAGACATTCTTTATAATTGTTTCTAGCCCTCAATATGGGGGTTACAGTTTCTCCATAATTCCACCCCCGGGGGTGAAGCCACCTTTTTTCCAAATGTAAGGGTAGGTCAAGTAATACACCGTGTGAAAGCTTGTATTAAGAGGAATACAACGCAGTATTTATTTTCTCGGGCATTTGAAAAATAAAGCGAAAAAACCTAAATGAACAACTTTCTGTGGCTCAATGGTATTGAATTTCGAAAATGATTGAAATGTAGGTAAAAATGTACCGTAGTGATAACATGCATTTATTATCGCAACAAGCCTGATCTTATCGTTGAAGGAAAAGATCTTTATCTTCTGTGTTTCTTGCACTCACTAAATTTAATTTCGACAGTGCTTGAATGGTGGGTAGATAAACATGTGCCGTATTGATAATGTGCATTTATTATCTCAGCAAGCCAGGTCTTATCGTTGATGAAAAACCCTCTTAATCTTGTGTGTTTTAATTTCGATTTTAGTTACCTGCTTGATTTGTTAGCGTCCACATTAGTAAATTACAATATTTTCTGTTCCTTGTATTTTTCTTTGCTCGTTTATTTAAGTAAATAATTTCTTGTAGTGTAGTTTTCACATCTTCATGGCTTATTTAACGGAAGCCCTTTGCATTGAGATATTATTGATGATCGGATATGGAGACCGAAGTCGCACTCAAGCTGAGGTAGCTGAATTATTTCAAGCAAAATATCCCGATTTACCGCGGCTTTCTCAAGGCAAAATTAGCAAAATAGAAAGGCGCTATAGAGAATTGAGTCAGGAATCTGCCAAGACAAAGAAGAGACGCAGTTGAAAATACAAAGCTGAACGTTGGCTATTCCAGAAAACCCCATCATTTCGGCACGACAATTAGCGCGCGATAATGAGGTCAATCATAGAACTGTTTTAAAGGTTTTAAAAACTGCAAAGATACACCCTTACAAGATGCAAATGCTACAAGAATTGACTGATGAAGATCCAGACCGGCGAATTGAGTTTTGTGAACAAATGATGGACTTTATTGACCATGGTCACATACAGTTGGAATGGATTCTCTTTTCGGATGAATGTACTTTCTCTTTGCATGGTGAAGTGAATCATCACAATTGTCGTTATTGGTCCGACCACAACCCTCATTGGATACGGAAAACTCACACGCAACATCCACAAAAATTAAAGCTATGGGCTGGGATTATTGGAGATCGAGTGGTAGGGCCATTTTTTCTGAATGGTAATCTTGGTAGGCTCACGGATAACCTGCTCCCAAATTTAAGGGGTCCATTTCCAAATAACAATCCAAATAACTTGAAGGAGAGAATTTGGTTTCAGTAAGATGGCGCTCCACCGCACTATGCATTGCCAGTACGGAACTATTTAAATCAAATTTTTCCAAATAGATGGATTGATCGAAGAGCTGCACTTGAATGGCCACCACGATCCCCGAATCTTAATCCCCTTGACTTTTTTTATGGGGATATTTGAAGAGTAAGGTTTATGCTACATTATCGACCAACCCTCAGGATCTCAGGGACAGAATTACTGCAGAAATCAGAAATATTCCACAAGACACGTTTCAAAACGTGAGAAATGGTTTTTATCACCGATTGGGTCTTTGCCAAGAAACAAATGGACACCATTTTGAACATCTTTAAAGTTATGAGTGGACTCCATAAGAAAAGATTTTTTTGCAGAGAAATCGTTAAATCGTAGTTTAGTTTAAGAAAGATCTCAAATGAAACTTCCTTTTCTAAGAGAGTGCGTTTATTGGCTTATTTTTGATTTTGATTTTTTGTTCAACAAACTAACGTTTAAAATTTTGAGAAAATAAATACTGCGTTGTATTCCCCTTAATACAATCTTGCACACTGTGTATCACTTGACCTACCCTTACATTTGAAAAAAAAGTTAGAGGTGGCTTCACCCCCGGGGGTGGATATATGGAGAAACTGTAACCCCCAGATTGAGGGCTGGAAACAATTATAAAGAATACCTATCATGATTTTTCTCCCCGACTTCACCTCTTTGAGTTACAGAATTTATTCCACCCTGTATGTAATTAATCAATGTAAGCTATTAAGTCTTGGACGTAGGGGATTATGATATGTATTACAGGGTACAAGATAATATTTAAGCACCTTTTGCTAGCTTCTTGCATGCTCATGCAAAATACTTTTGGTTTTTATTTTATTTAATAGAAACGCGTATTGTTTTTGTTTATCAAAAAGTGTTTTTTATACTAATTTTCCAAACCCATTTTTATAGAAAAAATATACGCATTTTTTCGAGTTTTTGGATCGAAATTTCCTCAAAACCAATATATTCCACTCAAAATGCGTGCAACATTTTAGATTTTAATAAACTTCAGAGTTTTATCAAAAAAAAAAAAATTGTGGCCGAAATCCGTCACTAACTTCAGATAGGTATGTCCTATACCGACCTCCAATAGTTGTCCTGCAATTTCTACTGCTCTAAACAGCTACGTATTCATACCACAGCATTGATCGCGGTTGTCACGAAAATTGAGTAATACAATTTTGTTGTGGCATCCAAGTGTCAAAATAAAAAGCATAATAATTGTGGTGAATTTCGTTTTAATTGTGGTATTTATTAAACCTACTTAAAATTGAGGAGGATTTCATTAAACATATGGTTTAACAGTAATTATTTAAAAGAACACCTTTTTTTCCTAAAAACACATCACTCTTGCCACCAAAAACAAGTCAGCGAGTGCCATGAAAGCTATCCACACAGGTAAAATCATTTGGCCCAAGAAAAAAAATTCAACATTGGTGCAAATTATAATAAAATTTAAATATGTCTCTATAACCACCATTTATTATTACAAAAAATGTTTCATAATTTAGAATTATACTATATCAGATTTTACGTGAAAGATGAAGTTACAGAATTTGGTATTACACTGTTGATGAAAAACTTAATAAGAAACGAGTGCACTAGTTTTATCCTTCAGACTTATTAATTTAAAAAAAAATTTGAATGGACAGCCTCATTTTGAGTAACTATGGATTTACATTCCTTATTACGTGCAAACTGTTGTTTGAGAATGTTAAGTTGAATTTGCGGCAAAATACGTAGCTGCAACGAAATACACACTTTCACATTTCTATCGTGAGGTCCAGGACTTCTTAAATCGACAATACCCAGATAAATGGAGTGGACGTGGAGGGTTCATTTAGTGGCAACCAAGGTCATGCGATTTATCTCCGTTGGACCTTTTTTATGGGGATTTATAAAAAAATCGGGTATGTTAATACACCGACCAGCAGAGAAGACATGAAGAACAGAATTCGAGAAGCTTGAGGAAAAGTTATACCTCTTATGTTGTCACCGACATTCAAAAACGGATTCAACAACCAACAGCCGGTTTGAACATTTATTACGACATAATATTGATTAAAAACTTACAAACCAGTATTTTATGGGCCAGATGAATAGGTGATTGCTAAATCTAACTGATGCTTTGATGCTATGGATGTAATACTGAAAAAATGTTACCATAGCATCTGAGCTCCGATGATAGTTTTACTTGGACACACTTTTTTTTTAATCGGAATATCTAAATAAGTAATGAAGTACATATATACCAAAAAATATGAAAGGTCTTTTAACCATTTTAAACGCCATTTAGCAAAATTGAAATTTTGTTCATTGAAATATATGCGAATTTGGAAGGTTATAATAATCACCTTGTATAAGCAATTATTATCAATATTGAGCACGCACTCCTATATGAGATTAGTCTTTTTTCCTGCAAAATATAAGAATTTTTTTTCAAACGGCAGAGAAACTGCCATGATAATGTTATTTCTATCGTTAATTCCAAATATCTTAAAAACCATGAAATTTCAAGCAATATCCTACATGACAAAAAACGTTTCATGAAACACGAAGATTTCAAAAATGAAAATTAAATATAAGGCGTTCTATTTGAAAAAATATTATTTTTCCAGTATCACCTTTTTGACGTACTCTGTGTAATTCCAAATATTTTTACAATACTGTATGCGCCAAAATATACAGTACTGGAAAATGTTACTGTTATTGTTATTATTTAGTTATCGGGATGATACTGTAAATGTTCAAAATGTGCTCCATTGCGCTGTAGACAGTGTGCATAATGATTACGCAGATTTTGAAACATATTCTGAAATATAGCTTGCTTCAGAGACCTGAAAAACGAGACGGTACGGAAATCCACCTAAGTCTTTAAACAATCGTTAAAGTGACTGCAACACCTGATTGAGGACATTTGTGGACACAGTTACTCGCCTACTCGCTTTCCTTTTCGTTGACATAATACACTACCCGTACGGCGAAATTTTTTAACGGTACACAGCATAACTCTGTTGCTTGGTGCCGGCTTAATAAAGTGTTCACGATATTGTTTCGCCACTAACTTTAAACTCTTGATAACTATTTCCGTACGAGCGAAAAAATGTTCCACTATGAACACTTTTTCCTCCGTCGCGAGATCCATTATCACTTTCAACCACAGAGCACAACGTTCGTTACACAACTAGCAATACAAAATGGTGCTGCAACAACACCCAGACGTACAGGCATGCGCATGCGGGCTGCGTGAAATCCAGCACTGTATATTTTGGCGCATACCGTATGATCGTCTGCTGCCTCTGCCCTATGTCCGATATGATTTTCATATAAATAATATCAGTTAAACAAAAATTTGCTTTACTTTATCGTTGGGACACGGTGTACAGGGTGGCACAAATTTGTTGAAAATCACGTCTCAATCTGTTTTTGTTTTAGAATTATAGGTCAAAATTGACAATTCCAATATTTCGTTATTAAAGTTACATTCTTGAAATAAAAGTTTTCTATAAACATTTTAACAAAAAGAATACAGTGGCTACTTAACAAATTATGACCTAAACATATTTTTTTAAAGATGACCTATACATTTTTGAAAAGCTTATTTTTCTGATTTCAAATTTATAAAGATTCTTCTTATATTCTTGCCGTATATACTTTTGTAGGAAATGTCAACATTATGTCACAAATACGATATATATATATATATATATATATATATATATATATATATATATATATATATATATATATATATATATATATATATATATATATATATATATATATATATATATATATATATATATATATATATATATATATAAAACGATCACCAAAAATTATCCGTTACAAAAACTTTGACAAACATGTTTTGTTTGGAGAATGAGTTGCCAACAAAACCAAAATATGTAAACAAAATGTAAAAAATTTAAATCAAACAACGACTCGAAACACTTTCCCACATTAAATTAAATTTAAACTGTAACATGTATGTAAATTCCCTACTCCAGACTTGAACCTGCAACGTGGTCTCTATCATCTAACCACTCTAATCCCTTGACTTTAAATACAAGTTTATAATGAAATCCGTTGCTAACAAAGAGTCTACTACCTGAGATAAAGCGGGCTTGTTAAAGCGTACCTAAAAAGTGGTGTTTATTTCGTTGTAAGCAATATGTCTGTAACACTACACTTTACATAATCTGCTAGTGATTTGTTGCTTAACATTAGATGTATTTTAAGTATTGCCTTTTTATGGTCTTTTACCGAAAGTTGCATTACGCACATTTCTAAATGTTAGATCTCCTTACCCCACAGATCCCCCGCCACCAACAATGACTGACATCATCATCAATCTACACATTGAGGTCTTAAATACTTGCGAGAAAGTAAAATGCCATCGCTCTTCAAAATTTTGAGAATATTGCGTCCGGAAAAATGATCACAGACGCACTTACATATAGTACAGACATTTTCCAGAAACCACATTTTAGGCTCAAAACGGATATTTACGGTTCAGTTTGGAGTTTTGTGACCGATTACAATAAATTTGTCTTTAGGTGGGAAAGCTACGTAAAGCATTACAAATGTGTACTCCCTTCTGACTGTAGAACATTTCCATTATTTATTTTTAAATCGTCAACGGTATTATTAGTTTGCTAAAAATAGCATCTTTCACGAATACTCGCAAAAAAATCTAATGGGGCCAGAACTGAAGACCATGTAGGTCATTTTACAGGGCCGTTTGTTCCCACAGTTACGGCTGCATTATGAACCGGTACCCCAGAATAGTTTCCATAGCCGTATACAGGGTTTTCAAAGTTAAGTCTGCACTATTGCTAACTTTCTTATTAATGGAGCTACGAAGTCGGTTACATTAGCAAAGTAGTGTGTATTTTTACGCTGATTACGATGGTGCAAAAACAAAAACAATTGAAAATCGCATTCTCGAAAAATCGACTAAAACATACTTTTTTCTACTGGAACACCCTGTATACAATATTCTCAGTCGATAGAGAATTAAATTCTGAGCAAAAGTTGCCATATGCATTTCTATCCTACAGTAAAAATTAAGGGAGATTTTGCCGATTTTTGAATTTCATCAAATACGCTTGATTCAAAAGTGATTGTATATTTTTCATTCAGAAATTTTTGGTAATAGATGCTTAGCTACGAATGGTCCTGTTCGCTGGCCTCCTCGGTATCCGTACATAACCCCTTTGGGCTTTTACTTGTAGGGATATTTAAAAAATGAATTGTATACAAATATCGAACTCCAACTAACGATTATTCATATTATTAACAGTATTGATGGTAGAACTATTTTGAAGGCCACAAGACGTGTTTATAAGTACGTAGAAAAATGTATGGAACAAAGAGGAGACCTTTTCTAGCATTTAATTTAAGACCTGTTAATTATTTATTATTTAGAGCGTGTTCAAATTCATAAAATAAAGGATTACTTTCGAATCATAGCCTACATGATGAAATTAAAAAATCGCCAAAATCTCCCTTATTTTTTACTGTAAGATAGAAATCCATATGACCATTTTTGCTCAGAATTTAATTCTCTATCGACTGGGAATATTGTATACAGGGTGTTCCATTAGAAAAAAAGTATGTTTTCGTCGATTTTTCGAGAATGCGACTTTCAATTGTTTTTCTTTTTCCACCATCGTAATCAGCGTAAAAAAACACACTACTTTGCTAATTTAACCGACTTCGTAGCTCTATTAACAAGAAAGTTAGCAATAGTGCAGACTTAACTTTGAAAACCCTGTACCTATACTGCTATAGAATTTTCATATAATGTAGTATTTTCTTCTATACGATTTAAACACCGCTGACGAAACTCTATTCTTCCTGCAGTCGACGAACTTTACAATATTTATACGGGTGAAATTTGCTTTGCTTTAAAATTCCTAATGTTTTTGTTCCAGAATCATTTTTATTTAAACACAAAGAACATTCCATCACATCAATTTTCTCAAAAATTTCATAAGTAGCCATAAGTTAATCTAATGGAAAACCAAAATTTTACAACACCTAATTAGAATTAAACTTGACAATATTTTTACATCAAAAACTGCTTTGAAACTAAATAAATCGTAAAACAAATCGCAATTTGAACAAATTACAGTTATAGCTTTCAATAAAAAGAAGAGCCTACTGATTTATTTATTTTAGAAAAAAACATTTTTCATTTCAGTTTTGTTGGTATTAAACCATATTACCATTATACGTTATTAAATGTCATCGCCTACTATAGTTCGCATTGAATACTAAGCGCGACATTGTCATTTTTTGTAATTTCCAAAATGTCAATTTTAGTCTATAACTCAAAAAAAAGAGACGTAGGTTTCAGTATTAAATGTTTTACAAAAAAAGAAAAAGAAAAGAATTGCGCCCTTGCTTACCCTGTTTCTTATAGTCTCCGAGATCCCCATTTGACCCATTTGAATGTGTGTGAAGTTAGCTTGGGATTCGGATTCGTTTATCCTTCAGTTTTTTACTCCTGTATAAAATTCAAATTCGAATTCTATCATTATCTAAAATTAAGAGATGCTAATCCAGTGCGGAAAATGCTCTATCTGTGATTTTGTGGATTCGCGTCCTCCAGAAATAAAAATTTGTATCTACAAAAGTAGAAATACACTCACTCTCATTTTTTGATGCGTTGTGTACATTTACATTTTCTATCATTATCAAAATAAAGAGATGCAAATCCATGGCGGAAAATGAACCACGCGATATTTTATTGATTCGCATCCGCGAGAAATAAAAATTCATATCTATAAAAGTAGAAAGACGCCCACTCTTCATTTGTTGGTATTTTGTGTGTATTTACATATTCTATCATTATCTAAAATAAAGAGATGCGAATCATAGTGTCGGTGTCCGCGAGAAATATCGGAAGCGGACTTTGCTTCCGTCACCAGGCTTAGTCCTGAGAAGGACTGTTTTCGCACTTGAGTCGAATTTATATATTATGATTTTTTCCCAAGCACTTGACTACTCTCAGATTCGAACTTCGTACCTTTCACTTGCAAGTCTGACACCTTTACCGCAGAGCCCCAATATATATATATATATATATATATATATATAAAACTTTTCGTGGTTGCAAGTTGTTTATTGCGCATGTTGTGCCGTAACCTGTTGCGCAGGTGTATTGCGCTTAAGCTCTTTGCGCATCATTGGGATCCAAATGGGTTTCATTTCTACACTAGCTTGGCTTATTGAATTTTCCGCTAAAGCGATGTATGTGGCTTCCTTGAGTTTCCGGCGAGTTGTATTCTCGTCCTTTACCACTATCTGTATGTTATCCCATTGAATGTGGTGATTTTCGTTTCAGACATGTTCGGCGATTCTTGATCTTTCTCTTTCGCCTTTGCGGACGTTGTTCTTATGTTCCTTAGTTCTCACTTTAAGTGGTCTGCTAATCTCTCCTAGGTAAGCTCTGCCGGATTCGCATGGTAGCTCGTATTCATAGTTCTTGGAATTCTGGTCTTCATTGTGAGGTTTGGTTTTAGTTAGTATTTCCCTAAGTGTTCTTGTTGATTTGAAGGCAGTGCGTATCTTGTATTTGCTGCCAATCCATCGTATTTTGTCTGAGGTACCTCGTATGTACGGTAATATCGCGGAGTATTTAGATTCTTCTTTTTCGGTTACCCTTTCCCTGTTTTGGTTATGTGTTAAACCCATTTTATTTAAGTGTTCTAGCGATATTTTCTTTTTCTTTTCCCAGGTACTCTTGTTTTGAGCATACTATTTCGCTCTATGGTACCAGCATCTTGTCACGCCTGATTTCACGCTTCTGTGGTGATTGAAGTTATAGTGTGTAGGTACCTCCCCGTGTGGGTAGGTTTCCTGTAACACTTGTGAAAGTGTTGTTATTCCTGTGTACAAGTACAACCTTGATTGGCAGTTTTTGTTCTGCCTACAATTCCACTGCGAATTTTTTGAAGGGTGCCCGGCTATTCAGATGATCTAAGAATTCACCATGCTTATGCTTGCCGTGTTGCCAAACTACGAAGGTATCGTCCACGTATCTAAGCCACATCCTTGTTTTTCCGTGAATTCGTATATCGCTTGGTCTTCGAAGTCTGCCATATATATATATATATATATATATATATATATATATATATATATATATATATATATATATATATATATATATATATATATATATATATATATATATATATAGCAGAGATAGGTAATCTTGACTGTACTTATTTATATAAATATTAGAACCTGAGGTTGCAGTCAATCTTGATTGACTGCAACCTCAGGTTCTAAAATAATTTTATATATATATATAATATATATATATATATATATATATATATATATATATATATATATACATATACAGGGTGGCGCATTAGTGTGACAAAGTCCCATATCTCCTTTATTTAAAGAGATACAAAAAAAAATTAAATACAATAGTTGTAAGAAGATATGTTCTGGTGCATATTCCAAAAATATTTTTAATTATACAGGGTAGACCATAAAAGCTTAGAAGTAATTAAAAAATTTTTTTTTAATAGAAAACCCTATATATTATTACATATTTAGATTCTACATAAAATTTTAGACACATTTTATGTATATTGTCCTATACCTAAGTCTAACCGTTTTTGACAAATTTCAATTTTTTTTGTCAAAAATGACGTTTGCAGGCCAAAACATAGGTGGAAATCTTTTCTAAACGAAGCCTTTATCAATTAGTTACGGTTGGTTTCTTTGGAAATGGGGACCTACTCTAATGGGCTGTATTGATATTTTTGTAATACATTCATACAGGGTGATCAAAAATGGACAATAAAAAGTAGATTCAAGAAAACCTATAAAGTCATTTTTTTTATGGAAACCCCCTATTTTTTTAATTCTATTTTATTTAGCATTAAAAATAAGGGTGACTTTGTATAAGAGTGTATATTCCAAAAAATTGTAGTTTTTGAAATAATGACAATTTAACATTTTTTTATTGTAACCTGCGAGGACCTCAGTTCAGTTCGAGTTACCAGGAGCAGAACACGAAGACTTGAAAATGTCAGATGAGATTATGCCGAAACGTTAACATTTCAACATCGGTTCTTTTAAGAACCATGGAGGAGAATCTGCGCGAGACCAAGCCCGGAAGAACATCAACTTCATATATATATATATATATATATATATATATATATAAAATTGCTCACTATGGGTGATAGTGGGGAACCCATTGCCATCCCACTCTTGTTGGTAGAATTTGTTTTCTAATATGTAGTTCTAATGCATATTGTCAGAAGTTCCATTATTGTGTTTACCGAGAATTGCGTGCGTCCGTCTAATGTTTCATCCTATTCCAGCCTGTCCTTTATGATAGTTAATGCCTTATCTGTGGGCACATTTATGAAAAGGCTCACGACGTCGAAGCTTACCAGTATTTCTTCGGGGTTTGGTTGGAAACCATCAGAAACTTCCTACTCACAAATGTTCCTACAGATAAGGCACTAACTATCGTAGGGACAGGCTGGAAAAGTAAGAAAACTTAGACGGACGCACGCAACTCTCGGTAAACACAATAATGGAACTTCTGACAATATGCATTAGAACTACATATTTCCGAGTTCTACCAACAAGAGTTTGGGATGGCGATGTGTTACTATCACCAATAGTGAGCAATATATATATATATATATATATATATATATATATATATATAAATGAATTCCTAGATCATCTGAATAGCCGCGCACCCTGCATAAAATTCACAATGGAATTGGAATCGGATCAAAAACTGCCATTCATGGATGTACTTGTATACAGGAATGACAACACTTTCACGACAAGTGTAAACAGGAAACCCTCCCACCCGGAGGTACCTACACTATAACTCCAATCACTACAAAAGCGTGAAATTAGGCGTGGCAAGATGCTTGTACGACAGAGGGAAAACGTTATGCTCAAAACAAGAGGACCTGGAAAAAGAAAATATCGCTAGAACACTTAAAGAAAATGGCTACCCCGATTTAACACCGAACCTAAACAGAGAAAGGGTAACCGGAAAAGAAGAACCCAAATACACAGCGATAATACCGTACATACAAGGTACCTCAGACAAAATACGAAGGATAGGCAGCAAATACAAGATACACACTGCCTTCAAATCACCAAGAACGCTCAGAGGAATACTAACCAAAACCAAACCTCGTAATAAAGACTAGAATTCCAAGAATTGCGTATACGACCTACCATGCGAATGCGGTAGAAAGATCAAGAATCGCCGAACATGTCTGGAACCGCATCCAATAGGATAACATACAGATAGTGACAAAGGACGAGAATACAACTCGCCGGAAACTCAAAGAAACCACATACATTGCACTAGCAAATAATCCAATAAGCCAAGCTAATATAGAAATGAAACCCATTTGTATCCCAATAATGCGCAAAGAGCTTAAGCGCAATACACCTGCGCCAACAGGTTACGGCGCAACATGCGCAATAAACCACTGCGCAACCACGAAAAAGTTTAATATATATATATATATATATATATATATATATTTATATATATACATATATATTGTTAGAAATCAGATGTTTTATTGACTTTATTTTATTATTGTATTTTCGTTATTATATAATTTCGGTTAGCTAGAATAATTAATTTTATGTGTCCAAGAAATCAGATGCTTTATTGCCTTCACACTTTTTACTAGGACAAGCACTTTTATTGTATTTTCTTATTGAATACTAATTAATTCTAGGAAACGCTTAACTTTTGTTCAAATTAGATTCTAACAATATATATATATATATATATATATATATATATATATAAATAAGACATTTTTTCTTGGAATAAACGTATAAATTAATTCAATGTTTCGGGAACGCCCTTTGTTCCCTCTGTCAAGAATTAAAAAATAAATAAATAAATAAATTCTTGACAAAGGGAACGATAAATGGTTATATTACCATTTATAAAAAGTTTAGATATCGTTAAATCTGAAAAAGAAAGGACCGATAATTCTATCGTTTAAAATTCCACACCGCACATTCACTTTAAAACTATATTGGTCCTTGGCTTCAACAATAAAATTGGGATTGTGGTCTGCCCACCATGTACAATTTTGTGAATTAACAATACCATTTGAGCTAAAAGTTGCTTCGTCAGAAAATAGCACATTTTTTGAGAAATTACGATTGTCCTCTAACATTCCTTGAAACCATGCACAAAAATAAAATCGAGCGTTATAATCCCTCTCCTGCAGTACTTGCACAAATTTTGGTTTGAATGGGTAAAAGTGATTTTTATTTAAAATTCGTCTTACAGAAGTTGCAGTATTTTCTGCTATAATTTTCGTTGCAACTATTGGTGTCTCAGTAACGGTCAATAAAACATTGTTTACGTTATTTTCATTATCTACTACAGGACTAACATGAGCAGTTTTATATTTGTTTTCAACCGAACCAGTTTCCTTAAATTTTTTTAATATCTTTGCCACCGTAGAAAACTGCAGATTTTTGTCTAGATGCCTAAAATTTCAGCTACTTCTCTAGTGGTATGATAATTTTCACCATATAACAGCACTATTTCTAACTTTTCTTGTATACTCATTGTTGGAGCCATTTTATCGATAAATTGAAGATCACAAAAAACGAATAAAGAATTACGATGCTACTAAGTTATTGTGACATTTGTTATTGTTACAATCTGCCTTATAAAATTCAAAAATATAGGTAGGCTAATAAGCTTTTGTGTTTTAAACTTAAGACACCTACATAATTTAATTAGCCCAAATACTATATTTGCAAGTTTTGATGACAATTATAAATTGGCGAATATTGAAAATTTTAAGGAAACTATAGTTCGGTAGAAATAGGATATAACATTTCTCATGTGATCTCCAAATTTCTTATTCAAACAAAGTTTTATTGCCCAATACCGAGAGTTCCGGTGAAAATTACATAAATTAGAAAACACAGAAGTATCTTAAACTATGAAGTGCACTTTAAAGAGATAATTTTCATCCTTATAATCCGAAATATTTGATTTTTCCAAAGCCAACTTATTAAATTCAAAAATATCGCTAATTTTAAATGTACTAAGCAATATTAAATTTAATAAGGATTCATAATATATTGTTAAGTTTTAATTACAAATATTAGTTCGTTTACATTTATTTACCGGTTAAAAATATTAGATCAGCTCATGCGCTTCAATATACAGGGCATGAACACAACGAGTGATGAACTAAATCATATTTTTTAAATTGTCTATTAACAAATATTTGATTAATTTTGACCTAAAATTATGTAATTTATGTTATTAAAACTATTTCCAGGTAAAACAAGATTTTATGATGTTTTGTAATAAAAGCAGAGGGGAATAAATGGTATTTTTTTTTCTGATTTGCTTGAAAATTGGTATATGGGGTCTTTGTTGCATTCTAAATACATTTTCTTAATACAATTTGTCGATATCTTGTCAATTTGAACCATTTTTCCGCATCACAGTTAACATTTTTCAAAATTCCTCCCAAATCTATGGTCACGTGACAAATGTCAAAATGGATTTTTTGGTTGTCAGACATGCAGAACAAACCGTCAATAGAATTTTTCAGAAATTTCAATAATAAAAATTTTTCCTATGTGTCCAACTTTATGGCGGTCCCTATATATATATATATATATATATATATATATATATATATATATATATATATATATATTGTATATATATATATATATATATATATATATATATATATATATATATATATATATATATATATATATATATATATATATATATATTTTAGTGGTCACTAAACAATTGGGTACGTGTAAATTCCTTGTCTATTTTCATTTGTCCTTGCATTTACCTTATTATCACCTGTGTAATTTTACTGGTGTTGTATTTTATATGTACCATAATTTGCTTTATTGTTTATGTGCTTATTTCCTTAAAGACCGGCATGATTGGTTTTAAAGAGCTACATGTTTGGTATTACGATTTCTAAAAAATATATATTGATTACTCAGTGACTCAACAGTCAAGGTGTCAGACTTACAAGTCAAAGGTACCAAGTTCGAATCTGAGAGTAGCCATGTGCTTGGGAAAAAAATATAATATATGAATTCGATTCAAGTGCGAAAACAGTCCTTCTTAGGACTAAGCCTGATGACGGAAGCAGAGTCCGCTTCCGAAACGATGGGCTATAAAAGCAAAATCTGTGGAAATAGGCAACTCAAGTAAAACTTACTCTAGTGTTTCGTTATGTTGTGTATATTTACATATTCTATCATTATCTAAAATAAATATGTGCAAATTCATGGGGAAAAATGACCCACGTGATATTTTATTGGTTCGCGTACGCGAGAAATAAAAATTCATATCTAGAAAAGTAGAAAGTCACCCACTCTCATTTTTTTGGTATTTTGTGTGTATTTACGCATTGTACCATTATCTAAAATAAGGAGATGCAAATCCAGGACGGAAAATGCTCCATGTCAGATTTTGTGGATTCGCGAGGCATAAAAATTTATATCTAGAAAAGTAGAAAGACACGATTTTTTGGTATGTAGTGTGTATTTATACATTGTACTAAAATAAAAATATTCAAATCCAGGGCGCAAAGTGTATCACATATGATTTTATTTTTATCCAAAAATAAAATTTGTTTGTCGAACGTTTTAGTTTTTCTTTTTATACAGAAATGGCGCATCTTAGCAATGTCGTTTGCAATTTTATGATATGACGATTTAGCATTATCAAATGTTTTCATTCGAAATTCAATTTTATTCAAGAGTTATTTGGTTTACTGTGAAAAACCGAAGCTGATAACGAATCCGAATCCCAAGTTAACTTCACATACGTCCGATTTGAGCTACTCTGTACATGTTAAATCAATGCAATTATATCTTAACATTTAATTGGTAGATTTAGGAAAAATACATCAAAAAACGTAGACATACCAAAAGTTAAAATTAACTTTGCCTAATTTCAAGATGCCAAAACCTATTTAATCGGAGGGTTTCCTCTTGCCTGTTAAAGTTATTAGGACATTTATACATCTCAATAGCTTCTCTTTGTAAACGAACGTAATAATGTGTTTGTCTTCATAAAATTTCAATATTATCAAATTAAATGCCATAATTTAAATTATGTAAGGACTGCTTTGCTATTGCAGACTTCTATGGTGATTCAATCTACATCTCATATGTTATTTACGCCTAGTTTCAAACCTACGTTTTGTGATTCAAATCCACTGTTGGTTGCCCTTCCCCGAGTGTTATAGAAAAAATATGTAATAAAAGGAACTGAAATTGATAATGCAGTTTTTAATATTGCAAACGCAGTTTTAAACCTATTACATTTAAAGGAAATTTTTATGAATGCTGGTCAAACATTGTATTTTTTTTAAGCAGTGAAAGTAAATCACAGATTTCTCAAAAGACCACACATTGTGAATAAGTAGCTTTATGACATAACTATCCCAGTTTCGACATACAAGGTTCTACATATAATTATGTATAGACACCAACCAGGTATTTATTCAAAATTTATTGTATTAAATATTATATTAATGCTATGCAATCAAGTTTCCGTATGTATATAAAATTATATAAATTACTGTATTGATAGTACATGATTAGCAAGCAAACATTAATTAGCGAAATGAAAAGCAAGAATGTTTTATATTTACAAGGTTTGGATAAAACAAACGAGTTTCCTTGAGAACATATCAGTAATATTTATATTTTTAAATTTAAAAGAATTAACAGAAACCAGTACTCACCTTTTCTAGAACGACGTTTATTTGTTTCGACTAACTTTAATGAATCATCAACAGGTAAATCAAGTTTTCCAGAATCTGTTCTTAAAGGTGATAAACTAATAAGTCTGGGTGCATCACCTTGTTTTCGAAACCAACGCATACCTGAAATGAACAATAAGTGGATAAGGTGATAAAAAAAATTATTAGCTATATTTGATTGATCACATTAAATTTACAATTTATGTTAAAGTTTCAAAATATCTGTCTACTCGCGAGTTACGAAACGTTTGCGCTAAAATAATGTAAGACGTTACCTATGGATGCAATTCAATTATGTGTTATTTGAAATTTAGGTTGTTAAATGGAAAGTGCAAAATGTCGTTTCACTTTAAATTGATACTTGCGCGATTGTTATCGATTAACATTCTTTCTCTATTAGTTATCTAGTTCCAGTAATGTCGATTTCGCAGCAAACCATTAGTGTATTATTGACAAATTTTAATTACGTACGTACACGTTACCTGTACTCATATTTTTATTTACACTTCAATATAACGACCAAGTATGAAATGCGTGACACTAAAAAAACTTAAGTCGTCACATTAAACCGATATTCAATTAAAAACAAAACAATAATAAAGTTAAATCTATATGATTATTCTATAAATATATTTTAAAACTAAGATTAAACACAAAAGTAAATAAAAACATTTTTATATAAATTAAATTGACAAACTATGCATTTTTGAGGTACGTGTTGATAAATTGTTGGGCTTACCTTCAAATTATGTACTTAAACAATAACGATAGATCACTAAACTGTTAATCAATTTCGCAATTACTGCCCTGGAATTTAAAAAATGTAAATGATTTAGTGCATTTTTAATTGAACTGTTATAATAATTAAAACCTAAATTTACTGTTTTCTTTGGTAATTTTTTGTGCCAAGCCCTAAATGCTTCATAGCATAACAATTTGGTAGTAATCGACGCACCTTTTTAGTTTTTATTAATACAATCGCTGTATACTGAAACTGAATATAAGTATGTTTTAATTATCAAACAAAAAATTACTAGAAATACAAGTATGTGAATATATGAAGTATGAGTGTGTATTTATTTATAAATTGAGATTTACAATTTCATATGAGAAATATTGGCAAAATACATAATGGTTTTAAGCATTAACTGTTGATTTATTACGATGGGATGGAATACATGGAATTTTAATAAATAGAAAAAATAATTTACTAAACTCAACAATATTCATATTGATAATGCTGGACCGGTTTCGCTATTGCCTATGCACCATTTTTAGTCAAGAGTAATCTAGAAAATATAGTAAAAGGGATCTTTAATAGATTAATATTATTAAGCCGTTCTGAAAATGACATTATGAAATACTCTAAAAAAATTTAAAACATTTAATTACGCATAATATCAATGTAATGTTATGAAAGAAACTATTTGGAACTAAAAGCGTTCACTACAAGGTCCACCAAAGCACAACAACTAGAAATTTACAAATCTGTATGAATATATAAAATTCGTCCTGACTGACTCACTGACTGACTGATATATCAATGGACAGCTTGCCTAACCGTTGGTCCTAGAGACATGAAATTTGGAGGGTGTGTCCTTTGTGAAGTGTAGATGTCCACTAAGAAAAGGTTTTTCGAAATTGCGCCCCTAAGAGGGTGAAATTTGGGGGTGAATTTTTTGTGAAACTTTTATTCTATGAATCGATTGACTCGAAAATTGGTACACATACTCTTCAATTAAAATTATGAGACACGTGTGTAACAAAATTTAAATATCGCGTGTTTGAGTGTCTGAGCGTGCGAGTGAGTGTGTGAGTGTGAGCGTGTGTGAGTGTGCGCGTGTGTGAGCGTGTGTGAGCGTGTGTGAGCGTGTGTGAGCGTGTGTGTGCGTGTGCGCGCGTGTGAGCGCGTGTGTGTGCGTATGTGTGCGTGTGTGTGTGCATGTGTGTGCGTGTGTGTGAGTGTGTGCGTGTGTGTGTGCGTGTGTGTGCGTGTGTATGCGTGTGTATGCGTGTGTGTGTGTGCGTGCGTGTGCTAACTGTGATAACTCTAGTTTGTAGTGACCAAAACTAACAAACATAGTCTCGTTGAAAAGAGCTTTCTCCCCTCCGTTAATTGCGCTATAATCTACTCTTCTGTACTTCTCTTGGTGGTGGATAGAGGGCACTTTTTGAAAAGTATAGACTTTCAAATAGAACGGTAGTACATTTTTGAAATTGGCAAAAAGGTGAACAAACACTGAATAATTTGGTGAAAACCGGAAATCTCCATTTTTCAAACTAAAGATATTTAGAAAAGGCTGTCAAGACATGCTTACTATGCAAACAGTTGCAACAATTTACAATTTATTCAACAACTATACTTAATTAATTAGAAAACAACACCAAACGCCAATAAGGCACAAACAAATTTTAAAAATAGTTATACATGATGCGTGTCCCGTTACTGGTCAGCATATAAGCTGCATTTGATTCTCTTAGAACAGTAGTGTACAGCCTGACCCATTTTTTTTTTATTTTCAGGGTACCTCGGGCTATGAGTGAAGATAGGGGGATACAATTTTCGTCATACTGCAACATTTTTTTATCAAACGCAAGGTGACGTTTTCATAATTGTCATAGGTATTAAATAAGTCCAAATTTCCGTCACTAGCAAGTAAAATAAGTAGCAGACGTGTTTGAAAAAAAAGATAGACAGCATTTTGTTCACTTATCTTTAACCTTATATAGCTTACGGTTGCCTAGAAGCAATGTTGGAATTAAAATTAACATACTATCGGTAAAATGAATCCGTTATTGCATAAATATGCTTGGAAGCAACTAACACGTTAGCCAATAGAAATTTGTACAGGTAGACGTCCTGATCCTTCCCATTAGGAATTTACCGCTAAATACACATAGTTAGTGTTAGCAGTGCTCACTTGACGTATGTGTATACCTTGATTACTAGAGCTTATTTTGTGTAGAAATATAATTTTATAATTCATTTATGTGGCTGGTTTGTGGAAATATAAGTTCAAAAAGAGTTCCTTTATTATAATAGTGATCCATATCAATAGATACAAGGTAATGCTGTACTGAGATTAGCCGAAGTGGTTCCGTAACAACAGAATTATAAGCTACATTTTGATAATTGGTTCAATGGAATCCAACTCCAAGTGTAATTAGCTAAAACGGTATACATTGTTTGGGTACCGTAAGGCCAAACAGGTTGACTGGCTGCATATTTATTAGCGATAACGACCTAAAAACAAAAAGGGGAGGGCCAATGTTGTGGGGACTCAACTTACTGTACTAAAGTGGTTTGATAACAAAAGTGTAACTATTATCAGTTCATATGCTGGAGCATATCCCTGTGGAACCAAAATACGGTAAAAAAAGTATTTCCAAGAATTATATGGATATTGTGTAATTCACATTTACAATAAAAAGTATGGGTGGAGTTGATTTATTGGATTCTCTGCTGGCAGTATACCGAATCAATATAAGATCTAGAAAATGATACGACAGGCTATTCTTTCATTTCATAGACATGGCCATCGAGCCATCGTACAATTTTTGTTACTATACCGAAGAGATAGTGATTCTCTTGGGGTGGCGAAGAAGGAAAAAATGAGTTTGCAGGTCTTCAAAGCCGAATTGGATCAGGTTCTATTTTTGCAAGGAAAGAATAAATTCACGAAGTGTGGACGTCCAAGTAACAGCAAGATTGACATCGAATATAAAGAAAAAAGCGAAAGTATCACGCCACAAGTCCTATTCCCTGTAGTGACATCCGGAGGGACCAGATGGGACACTGGCCAGTATTTGAGGGAAAAAAGGAAGACTTAAGCTTCCTGGATGGAAAGGGACTCCAAAAGTAATTTGTAGAAGTGTATAACATATCTATGTTTCACAACATCCAGTAACTGTTTCTACAAATTTTATAATAATTAGCTGGTTTTAATTCGTAGTTGCATAATGTTACCCACAGGCAATTTTCTAAAAATCTTAAAAAATGGCCACTTTTTAAAATTTTATATCATGATAATAGATAATAAAGCTTTAAAAAAATCTCAGTTTTTTCATTTTTCAAAGTATTTCTTTATTCATGCAATATAGGGTTAATAACTATTTTTTAAATCCGTTTTTCAGCTTTTTGAGATGTGCAGTTTTATTATGATTTTCCCCTACAGCTCTGCGGTAATCTGTTACGAAGATACGGCGGCTGGCCGACCTCAGTGGGGCACTTTATACTATTACAATAAGACAACGGGCACATAATATTTTTTGCGAAAGTGACATGTAGATTTAGCATCCCCAATTCAAGAATGAATACAAGTAGCGGGTTATTGCATTCAAATTATCACAGTAGATATACGTTTATAATCCATCGTTGCAAGTTGCATAAGTTATTAAATGTCCACAGAGCCTGCTAGAGTTTTAAACCCAAAGGTTGAACTGTATTATATCAAACAAAACCAGCAAAACATTAATGTATTGAATGTACCTATAATTTTTTACCTCACAATACGAAAGTATTGGGAGATATTGTAATCGGTCGGCGAAATTTCGAGTGCAGCACTTTAGTTTTTGTGAATTATCGCAAAATAGAAAATAGATATAAAGTAGATCCCAGCGTATTATTAAAGAGGATTAAATTTCCTTTAAAATGAGCTACCATACTTTAAAATTGCTTTACCGTAAGTTGGAAAAAAGAGGTTCTGTCTGTATGTGTTCCAGCGTGATAGCGTCCACAAAGATAATCCGATCGTCATGAAATTTGGTACCCAGGTTTGGATCCATGAGTAGACGGAATGATGAACTTTTGAGCGAAATCTGTTTAGTCAAAATGGAATTCCAGATTTCGACTATTGTAGAGTGTATGAATACTAACTGTAAATATAAACTCCTCTAGTAGAGCAGTGGCGGCGCGTTTGGTTGATGTCCCGGCGTGTCCGGTTCAAGACGCATAATGTACGAGGTTTTTTTATCTTATCTTATTAGATGTGTTAAGGCTTTTCTGGTCATTTGAAACGATTTTTGAAAAAAAATTTTTTGGCCCTTTGGTAAAAATTTTTCGAAATTTTTTTTTTGCATTTTTAATCGTTTTGAGCCATTTCTGACCATTTCAGATGATTTTTGGAAAAAAATTTTTGGTACTTTGGTCAAAAATTTTCGCAATTTTTTTTTGCATTTTTACACGTTATGATAAATTTTAAAATGTCAGAATTCTAATTACTGTTTTTTATTACTAAGCAGAATTTATGTCATTTAGGAATTATATAAACAACTGTTGTTTTCGCAACAACGAAAGTTAACTATGGAATAAATGTAAAAATGATAACCGCATCAATAGAAACATATGGATAACAAGTGGATTTATATGTTTATAAAAATTGTACTTTTATGCATGTTTACACGTTTTCAATTTAAGAACTAAATAAATGTATACTGGGCGATTATGATTATTTACTTTCTCGAATCAACTTTTTTGATCGTGATCATTTTTGTTTAGTACGTCCAGCCTTATAGGTATTATTTAAATAATAACTTAAATTTAAGATAATGTGTCTTGGTAGTCATATTTAATTGTTTCTGTCGAAGTATTACGATTTTTTAATAAAACAATTTAACAATTTAATGATATGAAAAAACTGTAGAAAATTTCTAGTAGCAAAAAAAAACACAGTACACACTAGTTATCAAACACTTCAAATTCTTTCAATTTTATTTGTGCTTGTTTAAATTAACAATTAGGTACATTCTATTGTGAGGTCATGTGTTGCACACATCAGATTTTTTTGTAATAATATATAATAGAACATTAATTTCCGTAGGTAATTAGAAAACGCTAAGTTCAATAATCCTGTTCCCTTCGTAAAAACCGCAGCGTAATAACTGATTCATAGAATATCAATTTTTATTATACCAAATTTCAAAAATGTCTAATTCATTTTTATATAATTAGGTATTTTGTTTAATTAGTTTGCAAGATTCGGTACATAATTAAATTCTGCAGTGACTTACAGACCTTATGGGTGGATGGGCACACTATTCAACTGTTGTTGCCTAAATGCTTAAGTTGTAACGTAAATATTACGATTTGTTAATAAATTAAGCGTTATTTGTAACATAAACATTGTTCAGTCTCAAGAAAGTTATATTTATGTATTTAACGAGCGGTATCCTCTGTACAGGAAGAAATCAAAATTTAAATAGCATCGTATAGGTACGCTACTAATAATCATAATCATAATAATATGTAACTGTATTCTAATAATTAATATAAATTCTATTCGTCGCTCTATTTCCGCTATAATTTTTCAATGGAATTTCATATTTAATTTTAACTCGTGGAAACGTTTTAATTCCTTAAATTTGGAAAGAACAGTTAATAGTTTGTATTATGAAAAAAAGGTGTTACAAAAACAATAACATTAATTAACTAATGCAAATCCGGTCCCAGAAATTACGGTTACAATGACAAGCATGTATAACATTTATTTCCTCCACATTATATTACCTTGAATTATAAACAGGCAGGTTTATGAACTTGTGAAATTAGATATTCACACAAGAAGATAATTTTTATACTACATTACACAACTGGTAACGATCTATAATAACAATTTCCGCGTAAGTATACTTTACGCATCCACTTAACCACAAAAGGTGTAACTATATACCCAAGGTATTTTTAACATTCAATCAGTGTGTTTATGTTCTCAAAATTGAAAGTCTGTCTTAAAGAATAAAAGAAACGAACTAGATAAGTTTAGTCCATTGAAATTAGTATTGCCTAAGCGTTTATGACATGTAATAAACTTCATAGAAAAATTTAAATATACAGGGTGAGCCACCACGGAGTTTTATGGGAAAACTGGATTTTTTGATTTTTGTTGCAGGAACTTTGTGTAGATCCATTAAGGTTACATTTTAAAAATAATTTCAAATATACAGGGTGCTTCAAAAAAAGAGTAGCATATCACAGTTATGTTTTTTTAAATGGAATGCCCTATATTTTATCACATTTTTGAATTAAGTACGAAAAATAAGATAGACTTTCGTAAGGGTACCCATACCTAACTACAGAGCATTTGATTTATTTTGAGTTTACTTAAATTACAAGGTTTTGGAAAAAAATTAACTGTTACCAAACGAAACTAATTTAGTCAAAATAGACTGTTTCATTGATTTATTTGGGAATTTAATTGCGAAAAATACTATACTGGATGTTCAGATTTTTCGGTTGTATTATTAATACATTCAAACTATAATATCTTCCTTATCTCAAATGGAACACCCTGTATATTATAGATCTGTCATGTGACCAGTTAAATGATCTTCCAAAAAATACCAAGGTATCCTATGCCTAAACCTTCACGTTTCAACGTTATTGAGGTAATTTTGAAATTTAAAGTTTTTTTATGGGACTTACAGGACGTAAATGTTTTTACCAATAATGTTTGTCAATCATTTTTTGAATGGAGTAATTAGCGAAGATATTTCCTCTTTTGTGTGTATGTAAACATATTTCAAGTTAATATACAGTAATTTTTAATTAAAATACTACTTATGAAAATATGTATATTGGAATGACAAGAGTCTACGCAGTAAGGTAGTCCAACCGCACCCATCCAAATAGAAAAGTACTAGGTTGAAGACGTTTCGTGGGACAGGAAGTGTCGCTTACCCAAAACAGGGAAAAACAAAAGTGGTTATCAATAACGAAAATAACGAGTTTTTGGTAATAGGTTCCGTGGTTAATAATCCAAATACCAGTACTAGAATAATTGCGAGAGAAACAGGCATTAGTCAATAAAGAGTCTCCAGCATTTTAAGGAAACACAAATACCACCCATATATTCAACTTCATCAAAATTTATATGGCACAGATTTTGAAAGGCGAATTGCTTTTTGTTTAACAATCCTCTAAAAAATCGGTGAAGATAATTTTGATCAATACGTGTTGTTTACCGATGAGGCAACGTTTCATAATAATGGCCATGTTAATCGTCATAACTACCATTATTATGATACCGAAAATAAGCATTTATTGCATACGACAGATCATCAAAATCGATGGAATATTTATGCATGATGGAACAACTGGCGATGAAGTTATTGGTTCATATTTCTTCGACGGCACTTTAAATGGTCGCAAATTCTTAAACTTTTTAAAAAACGGCTTTTGGCTACTTTTAGAAAATATTCCATTACATATCAGATAAGAAATGTGGTTACAATTAGATGGTGCCCTGCACGTTTTTCGTATTTTCGTGTAAGGGAATATTTAGACCGAAAATTTCATTACAAATGGATCGGAAGAGGTGGCTCAATTAACTGGCCTCCTAGATCTCCAGACCTCACTCCGATGGATTTATTTTTATGGGGATATATTCAAAATCTAGTGTATGCTACTACTGCAGAAGACATGAAAGATCGAATTAAAAATGCATCTGGAACCGTTTTGGAATGTAAGATGATCGCTTGAAAAGAGAATCACACTTTGCATTGAAAAATATGGCAGCTATTTGGAGCATTTGTTATAGTAGTTATGTTAAATTGTTAAGAATAATAATATTATTTAATATATTCGGCATATTGTTAAATATTGTTGAATAACTTTGAAACGTGAAGGTTTAGGTATAGGATATGTTAGTACTTTTTGGAAGAACATTGAATTGGTCACATGACAGATCTAAAATATACGAGGTGTTCCGTTTGAGATAAGGGAGATATTATAGTTTGAATGTATTAATAATACACGCGAAACATCTGAACTCCCAGTATGGTATTTTTCGGAATTAAATTGCTAAATACATCAACGAAACAGTCTATTTTCGAAATCCTGAAGCAGTTTTGACAAAGTTAGTTTCGTTTAGTAACGATTAATTTTTTTCTAAAACCTTGTAATTTAAGAAAAATAAAAATACATCAAAACGCTCTGTACTTAGGTATAAGGAACCCTAACGAAAGTCTATCTTATTTTTCATACTTAATTCAAAAATGTGATAAAATTAGAGAAAAAGTGAAAACCCCCTAAAAAATGTTTGCGATTCCTATTTGTCATGCAGTATGTTAATTTTGTCCCAATTATAATTTAATGTAACCTTCAAATAAATTCTTTCAAATGAACTCATTTATTGCAAAATAACAGTAAGAATGACAGTGCCTGAGGTATATAAATATAAATATAGTACTGCTTCATTACCTACATATTATTATTTTTATTCAATGTACTTAATATTTTGTACAATCTTCTAGAAGAAAATTATAAATAAGAAAAAACTTTTAACTACCATTTAGATATTCGAAATATACAAAGTTTAATTTTAAATACGGTCCTGTAGGTGTAGGTACTACCAGTATTTCAAGTAAATTGTTCAGTTTAATCGGATTACACACTTCACTTCACTTAAGCACCAGCAGGATATCGGAATTTGTGAGTTTTCCCATTTCAAATAATGTTAGACAGGTTATAAAAACATAATTCTTACATTTCTGTCGATTCCTAAAAATCAGACGATAAAGATTATTGCGCGCGCAGGATTTTACTTTTTTTTATGATTGTGGACCAGAACAGGCTAAATTTGGCCTATCGTGCTAAACCACTCAGGAACACTTAGCAGGATGGATAGAAGGATAATGAATTGCCAATAGATGCCTATGAACAGCTACCTTAAATTTTCTCATATCATAAGTGAGAGAAAAACAGGAACTAGGGAGATCATTCCAGAGTTTAGAAGCCGTGTAGAAAAATGTGGATCGCGCCCGTTTGGTACGACAAGTGGAGTGGAGTGTACTGCATACTGACGATGTAAATGAGCGAACCGAGTGTTTCTCGCAAAGGTAGACCGAGATGGTATCAAAGAATATAATTCAGCAGCACAATAGCCGTTGTAATAACGATAATACACAGAAAGAACTGAAACCATCCTTCTATGCTCAGGGCACTGTATGTGAGAAGTTAAGGACGGGTCATTGATAAGCCTAAACGCTCTCTTTTGAATACGATCAACGATATCGAGAGCGTATTGGGGACACTAACCCAGAGGTGAGAATTATATTCCAGATGAGGCCGAATTTGGGCCTTATACAGCAGAAGGAGTTGTCGAGAGGTAAAGTACTGCTTAGATATGTACAAAAAGCCTATTTTACGAGCAGCTGTTTTGGTAGCTGACAGAAGATGGTCAACCCATGAGAGATTTGTAGATACAGTCATACCCAACAGAGTAATAGAGTCTGAAAACTTAAGAACTGAGCCATTCATACTTACAACAGGAAATAATCGATCTTTTTTGGCGGACACAAGGCAACACTGAGTTTTGTTAGCATTAAATTTAACTAGATTATTGCTTCCCCATTCCAGAATACGTTGAATGTCTTTGTTGATTGAATTTGCCATTTCAGCTTTAATTTCTTGATTTGACATAGAAGGTGCATTATCACTATGAGTAGACTGAGATGAACTACAGTGAAGAGTGCTATCGTCAGCAAAGTAATGGATGGGGTTAGTTGTTGAAGAAATAAGGTCATTTATGTACAGTAGAAAAAGTGTAGGCACTATAACGGATCCCTGTGGTACGCCCGCGTGAATGCTAACTTCTTTGGAAAAAAAGCCATCAACTACGACACGTATTTGTCTCTTATCAAGGAAACTAGAAACCCAGTTGATGAGCGTATCATTTAACCCAAACGAGGTGAGTTTGGCAAGTAAACACGTATGCCAAATCCAATATCTTTAAAAAATAAATATTACATTAAATGGAAATCTAATAAATTGGTCGACAGTCATGTAGAATACGTTGGTGCTAGAAATATCTGCAAAAGTGTCATCACTAAAACTAAAAGTTGTTCGAACAATGAAAATGCAATGAACTAGCTACATCTCCTTCAGGCAGTCGTAAATTTTGGTCTTTAGCTAAGCCATTAGTCAAAACTGTGGAACATCTTCATTTCCCCCCCTGACATCTATTGACGGATCGGTACTGATTCTGTAGACAAAGCCAATGTTTTAGTGGATTTGTTTGCATCAAACTCGTGTCTCAATGATTCTGGAAAAGATGTGCCCCTAGTCAACTCTTCTTCATACGCTATGAAACCAATTCATTTTCGGTACAAGCTCTTGGAATCGATCATCAGTAGGCTTGATCTCAATAAGGCGACTGGCCCAGATGGTATCCCAGCTATTATCTTAAAGAAATGTTCCCCCGAACTAGTACCAGTCCTATCTAAGCTCTATACGATCTCTATGTCATCTGGGGAATTCCCTTCATCATGGAAGTTAGCAAATGTTCAACCTATTCCCAAAAAGGCGATAAGACCGATCCCTCAAACTACCGACCAATTGCCATCACTTCCATTTTGTCTAAAATCATGTAAAAAGCCATCAATCAGCAACTGCTCACGTTCCTTGAAACTAACAAACTCCTTAGTGGCCACCAATATGGGTTTAGGGGTTCAACAGGTGATCTTCTTTCATATGTGATCCAAGTTTGGAACAATACAGTAGAGCAGTCCGGTGAAAAAGTTGTAGTCGCTTTAGGTATCTCAAAGGCGTTGCATCAGCACAAGCCTTATTGAACCAGGGTTGGGAACGTGAATGACCTATACGGTACTGTTTTTTGGGAATATATAACTTCATTCCCATGAGGATGACTTCAGATACTGAAAGAGCGATGTCCGAAGAAGAGGATGACTTAAAACAATATTCACGCCATGGAAAGGTTGCAAAGAAATCCCGTAAATTACTCCATCGAGCTGACTTAAAACACCACAAGGTTCTATCGGTTTTGCGAACAACAGTGGAATTAGGTACAGTAGAAATTATTTGTATTAAACAATGGTCGGAAAGACCTAAAGGCGAAAGAACGGAAGTTTTATAAACAAGAGGGTTTGATGTAAGAAAGAGATCTAGAAGATGAGGAGTATAGTTAGGGTTATCAGGGATTCTTGTGGGTTCAGAAATCATTTGTGTGAGATCACATGAAATAGCAAATGTTTCTGCACTATGACCAGCAGGATTTGTAGTAGATGAAAACTGAAGCCAATTAGAGTTATGAACATTGAAATCGCCTACAATTGAGATATCGCAAGATGGAAACTGAGATAGGAGATAGTCAACTATCATACTAAGGTAATCGAAGAAGTCTTGAAAGTTACTGTCATTAGGAGACCTATAAATGCAACAGTAGAATTTCACAAAATTAGGACCAGAATGTTTAAACCAAATCACGTCAAAATTTTTATTTTCTAAGGAAGAAACCCTCTTGCAAGCAATTCTGTCCTTGATGTAGGCACATACGCCTCCTTTATATCGAAAGTTAGAGTGAAGGTGGTATTGAGGAAATTGTAAGTCGGGTGACTCGGAGCTTTCAGAGGAGACTTGTGTTTCAGATAGAAACAAAATATCAGGTTGTAATTGTTCAAGATGTTGGTGAATAGCATTAAGATTAGACCTGATACCGCGGACGTTGCAGTAGTGAATCAGAAAGTTGATACTTTCGATGACCGTGGTCGCTTGGGCCCTGCCCTCCCGGACATCCGAATGGGGCAGGATTTTACGTCCGGAATTTATTACCCTAGAAACCACAGCCATCTTATTTTATAATTTGGGACTATTAATCCGATAGGTAGACAGTGAGGGCGAGAAGGAAGAATAAGAATGAGAATAGATTAAGGATGAAGGAAACGGTAACCGGCAGCCCTTACCGAGCTCAGAAAATCGGAGACCCAATATTAAGGAGCCCATGGTAAGGGTGGTGGTACCTACCGGCTGGCATGGAGTATACATGCCTACCATCTAAAACGTGTTTTTCATACCCCTATTATAAAAGCAAAGAGGAAGACTTATTTGCTTTATCGAACTGGTAGAGTAGTGGTGACACGATCTGCTTAGTATTCGGGAGGTAATGGGTTCGATTCCCGTTACCGTCTACCCTGTATGAGGTTTTTCAGGGGGTTTTCCTCATACACATGTACCGGCATGGTCACTGCGTATACGCACACCATGTGCGGCTACTTAGGCGAATTCTGGGGTAATATTTCCCCTTCAGAACCCTAACTCCGTTCCTTCCGATCCTATCCTGACCACACCCATCCTTAATCCCACCATGCATATATACGTAATACATGTATGTCTGCTGGGAATCCATTATTGTGGCTGAAGGGCTTGGAAAGCTCAAACAGCCTACCCTCCCCCTTGGGGAGGGAATGAAATACGTGGCCTTGCCTTTCCTTCCTTATTTACTTTATTTATGTATTTACTGTGTTATAGAAAAGAGCGATTAATGTTTTAATGTAACTTACTATAAGGATTCTATTTGTAGTATTTTCGAATCAATTCATGCCATTTAAGAGTTTACGGGTGGCTCTAAAAGGTATTTCCATTTAATGACAAATGACTAAACTACTATTTTTAAAATTTTTCTGAATAAAGTCTTTTTTAAAACTTTCATCAAAATGAAAATTGTCGATAGCAAATTCTTTGTTTACAGATATAGCAAATTTTTAATTTGTAATATGTACTAATTATTAAGTGAATTTTTATCTGAAAATATTATTGACGCGTGACCGAATTCGTAAGAGGTGAAGTTACATCCGCGCACACGTAATAACTCGACTGCTATTAATTAATTAATTTTTTTATTTAAAAAAATATTCAAATTGTATTTCCCCCTCCACTTTTAAGCTTGTAAAGAAGTAAATAATCACCTCAAATGAAAAAATTATCTCTTAGAGGTGCGAGTTCCACAAAAAGCAAGAATACAGTGTAAAGTATCAGTGTTTATCTTTATGGTTCACGTACTAATTTTACAATTGAAACCTCATCTTTTGTATTTAGGGTGCGAAAGGAAGTAACAGTTACATATAATTTAGGTATTGACTTTAACAGTATTTACGGTGAATGAGCATTAAAATACTTTGTTAAAAAATTGTTGTATATTTGAGAATGTCAGATGGACGCAAAAAGCTATCTGGTGCTAGCACAAAAGAAAAAGGCTCGAATAGCAATTACAAATTGATAAACAGGTTGAAAGTTGACTGAACTAAGAGAAAAGAGGTTGACAACCTAGAGTTGTGCCAAGCTGAAGCAGACTCAAACTTAAATTACAAGGATATTGTCGTTCAGGTAACCGTAACCTATAAAGACACAAATCTAAAAGAATCTACTCCGGGAACTTCTAAAGAAAATACACAACCTGTGATTATCTTAGATTCCGATCCAGGATCTTGGCCACCTAGTTTGTCAGACGCCGAAAGATGTTTTTTTAGTAAAAGAGAAGCCACCTAAACCATTAAAGGACTATAAGCATCCAGTTGATAACATCGGTCGAAAATTTAGTACGAATTACTATACGAAAATATAGAAAAACGAAGAAAAAGTGCTGCACAACTGGTTAGTCTATTCCATTATAAAAAACGATGTGTATGGTTTTTGCTGTAAACTTTTTAGTTGGAGGCACCTCAGTGACACTTTAAAAGAACATGAGTCATCAAAAAATCAGATTTAAGAGATTGAATTCGGTCAGCGATCACAATCCTCTAAAACTATTGACAATGAGTCACAAAGGCTTATTACTACAGAGACAAATTATTGGTACGATGTGCTAGGCCAACCTTAGTACACGGATGTGCGGGAAATTACCAATCAAAGTTTTATTTATTTATTGAACAAAAGTTGAACATTTAGAACTAACTAATAAAGAAAACAAAAATAAACAAAAACCATTTTAGCATTTAACAAAAGAAAATAATATAATTAACCTTAATCACTTTTTAAAAGATTCCTTTGTTGTGATTTCGCACATTTAATAATTTTTTTAGTATAAAACCGTGAAAATCCTTGCTTGGTATTCAAAATTGATTTTAACCTATAATTCTGCCTTGACACGATCCACGCTTAGTCTATTTCTAGATTCAGTCCAGGCATTACCACAAAGAGAGAATACCCTATCTGCTACTCCATTTGAACTTGGAATGGAAACAACATTTTAACAAATTTGGAATGTTTATAGAAACATTCCACATTTGTTAAAAGACAAAATAATTTATCCGATAATCCATAAGCGGTATTTTTTTCATCTGAGTTCGGTTTTTCTCTCTCCTCAATCATTTGGTTGATGGTTTCTTTGACAGTTATAAAGTTGATCCATATCGAGTCGTGGTGTGAGCCCTAACTTCTCACAGCAAGTAGATATGTCATGATAAGTAAATGTTCTCTCCAAAGCAAATATACGTAAAAAATCAAAGTGCTCTTCTAGATATTTCAAAGCACTTTGATACCATGTAATAAGATTTAGCTTGGTCGAATCTTTTTCATCATCTGGAAAACTTCGTGTAATTGAAACCAAAAAATTCATCGCTGACCCTTTGATGTATTTTAGGACGTAAATCTTGTAAAATGTTGTAAATTTCACAATAAGAACATTATCAAAAAAACCAAGGTAGCATTCTGTTTTTTTTTTGCATAGTTATCATTAAAATATTATTTTAATACAACCGGACAATTATCTCCCAGCGACAAAAAGTATGCTTTCAGAGCAGGAAATCCGCGTAAAATTTTTTCGATGGCGGGATGTAAGGAAATCCATCTAGTTTTAACGTGTCTTACCATATTCTGATATTCTATATCAGCATCAGCAAAGCAATCTTTTAATTTTTGAGCTCTATGGGTATAATATAATACGTAACCATATACTTTTAGGACCAAACTCTCAACGTCAAACTTCTCTATGGCATTTCTCACTGCGTTATGCAACATATGAGCTGAACATCCTGGCGGTATGATGTTTTCGTTCTCATTGTGAAGCAACTTGTGAACAGAATTATTTTTTCCAAAGTTAACATTAGCATTATCTGCTGAATATGTAGATACATTTTTCAACTCCAGATCTAAATTGTGCAAGCGACTTTTTATATTATCATAAATGTCAACAACTTTCTCGGTGTAGTCTTCATGAAAGTTAATGAGACAAGTGCGTATGCCACCGTCCGGTGAGTAAAATCTAACGATTAACGGGAATAATTTTATATGACCCTGAAATACTATAAAACACGCCGGAATTTAAAGTTGTGATTACATCGTCAATATACGCTGGTGCCAGAACATTGTAAACCAGAGATGATGCCTTTGTTCTACTAAGTGTAATTTTTTTGGCGATTTTTAAATCATTAAATATTACAGGGCATAATTTTGAATCACAGTCAATCGAAGTGTACGAAATATTATGTTTTACGCCATGGTAAACTTTTACTAATTCTACAGCCAAAACTGTTTCTTCCTTAGATGTCAATTCATCGCGTTTTAAAAATTGCTGTCGCGTTTGATTGCTTTTTCGAGTTCTTTCACCCCGTTGATGTTCTGGAACTGAAATATGACGTTCAATATCATTTAAACCTCCGTGTGATATCATAAATGACTTTCTACATATGTCGCAAAAGGCTTTGTGAACATTATCATCAACTTTTTTCAAAAAAAGGTAGGTCTTCTCCCATTCCCGACTGTAGATACACATTCTTTTATATTTTTTATTTTTAACTGTTTTTTCACTGTCGGTATCATCTCTTTCTGAATCAGACATGGTTGGAATATATCTATAGATATGAATGGGAGAATTTAATAACAAAGTAACTTACAGTAAGCACCAATCACTTAAATTTCGTAAACACAATGTATGTTCGCACCAATAACACCATACGAACCTATGTACAATATTGTAACGACTAATGCGCATAGACTATATGCTATTATGCTAATGCGGCGCGGACGACGATTGAATTTCGTTAACGGAGCAGAGGCGGAAGAGTCCTCCAAGTCGGGCGAGCGGCGTTCGACGCGAGATGGGTGCGGGGTCTTCACTCGAGTAAAAGAAAACCACACTCTGTGCCAGACAAATTGCGTGCCGGATGCATGTTTGGCGGGATGCAGCTGGTTGGCAACCCTAGCATATGCTTCTACGTATTGTGCCAACAGTAACAACGAATGGTAGCTCAAAATTGTTTAGCCATTAAGGGTACCAGTGACAAACTTTATGATTTTAATAATGGAGATTTTTTACAAAATCATTACAAAGTGCTTAAAAAATAGGAAGCTAAAGTTCCCATCTGATTTACCTTTTACATTCACATATTAAATCACATACTATTGACGAATTTAAGCAATTCAAATATTATTTCATTATTACAGATTGTACTCCTGATGTCAGTAAGATAGAGTAAATGACATATTTAGATACATGTGTTTATTGATAAATCTAACCACAATGATATTATCATTAAGATGTAATGAAGGCTTTTAGGCTTTCTTCCAGTTGAGAGATCGACAAAAGAAAAACTTTCAAATGTAACAGTAGAAAAACTTGCAAAATTGGGGTTAAAGTTGCAGGATATAAGAGGTTAGGCTTTCGAAAACGGGGACAATATGAGAGAGGTATAATCTAGAATAAGGGCAATGAATCCAGAAGCATTTTACTCGCCATGTAGTGGCCACTCATTAAATTTAGTCGTCAAGGATATCGCAAAGGCGTCCTTAGAACCCGCAAAATTTTCAATATACTTAAAAAATTTACTTGCTTTTGCTTCGTCAACTTTTAGATGGGCCGTATTAAAATATGTTTAGGGATTAATTTAAAAGCACCGAGTGCTACTCGTTGGTAAAGTCGAGTAGAAGCTCTAAAACTCTTAAGGTATTCATTGGGAAGTATTTACGATGTTTTTTTTAAGTATTTTTTTTTTATGATTGTGGACCTGAACAGGCTAAATAAGGCCTATCGTGCTAAAGCACTCAGGAACACTTAGGAGGATGGATAGAGGGATAATGAATTGCCAATAGATGCCTATGAACAGCTACCTTAAATTTTCTCATATCATAAGTGAGAGGAAAACAGGAGATCATTCCAGAGTTTAGAAGCCGCGTAGAAAAATGTGGATTGCGCCCGTTTGGTACGACAAGTCGAGATTTGTACTGCATACTGATGATGTGAATGAGCGAACCGAGTGTTTCTCGCAAAGATAGTCGGAGATGGTATCAAAGAATGTAATTCACCAGCACAATAGCCGTTGTAATAACGATAATACAAAGAAAGAACTGAAACCATCCTTCTATGCTCAAGGGACTGTATGTGAGAAGTTAAGGACGGGTCATTTATAAGCCTAATCGCTCTCTTTTGAATACGATCAACGATATCGAGAGCGTATTGGGGTTCTGGCCTGTTGCGCTGTAATAAACAATTTAGGCTTTTTGTGCTCCATTGTCATTTGGTACACAATGTTAAATTGTATTAATCCGATCAGCTACTACAGACCAAAGACTATGATTTATCATCTGCTATTGAGCCAATAAAAAATTGTACAATGTTTTTCAAGGATTTTCGTTCGGATGAGGCTTTTAATAAAATGCTGTGATGCAAAGGAACTCGCCGAAGTTATCGACACTCATCTGATTTTGAGTTAACACAACCTCGTCACAGAGTCTGACTGTTAACTTTCTTTACGAAGCGCGCGATGATCAGGTCGCAGATCCCAAATTAAAATTTAAAATAGTTTTATTTTTTTACAATAGATCAAGCTATTAAAGTTTTAGAATCTAGATAAGATTTGATGAATACCTACAGCAATAATTTTCAAATTTTGTTCAACATTATTAAATATTAGAAATACTATTGACTAATGGTGAATCGGGAGATGTGAACCCACTTGAACTAGCAGATGAAATAGAATCCGTTTTAGGGTTTGTAAATGCAAAACAAAATTCAATTGAGGTATTAAAACTTATCACCACTTTAGATGTTGCTCCTAACCTCAGCATTGCCTTAAGAATCTAGTTGACCTTGACAGTAACTGTGGCAAGTGGAGAAAAGAGCTTTTCTAAATTGAAAATAATAAAAAATTTCTTACGTTCCACAATCACCAATAGAACATGAATTAACAGAGAAAATTAATCTTAAAAATATTATTCAGAAGTTTGCTGAATTATAAGTAATAAAGAAAACGCTTTTAGGTTTTTTACGCGTTTTTGTTTTTATTTTTTACAGTATTATATTATTCTTATTAGCTTCCTTTCTTTCTAATATGAAAATTTTTGAAATTTTTCATTCTTAGGCGACTTTCATTGTGAGAGGGGGCATTTTACAATCTGTAATATGATTAATATACTATATACTAATTGTAGGTCAGTGTTTATTATGAATGATTGTCATACATTTTCTGAACAGAAACATGCAGGTATCATTTTTCCTCATAGCATAGAAATAACATAAGTATGTGTTAGTCAAGAAATTGCGTTATAAGGAGGGAAGAATGGGTTTTTGGGGTAGTATTCGGTATTTGGGAGCCCATACTATACTCATACACTGCCTCCGGGGCCCGACTCCGCCCTCGGCGGACCTGTATATCACAGAATTATAAGAAAACAAAATTTGAACGTGCCATTTTTAGCTACTAACTTTAACCGATTTTGATGAGATATGTGGTGCAAAGGTTTGGTGTTGATAAGTTTTAAAACTTCAAATGTCTTGTTCTATCAGCGTTTGAAAGATCTAGTCGACACAAAGTTAGATTTCCGTTCCAGCCTTGTAGCGAAGTTGCGAGGAATGATATTTCTAAATTTGTAGCTGCTTTTCCAGTGTCTTTATTATTAAAAAATCTTTCTTGGCAGACTTTCTGTACAATTTTAAAAAACATGTATACACTGTATACACAATGGATAGTAAATGGCTCCAACAGATTTAGGGACATATTTCGTTTTACCATTTTGACGCAGTATCAACATTACAAGTAAACAATAGTGATCAAACTTAATACCTTCCACTATATCGATTAATCGACAAAGCAGAATAATAAGTCGATTTTTATTTTAATTGTGTGACATAAACTCTTACTCTAAATCTCAATCCTGCACACGATGGTGTCAACTGTTTATTAGTAACAAACACTAAAGACTGTCAGATACATCGTTTAAAAGATAATTTCAACTTCTTAACCCGGGAACGCAATGTCGCAGAAGTAATTTTTATTTAACCTAGTTTTACTTAATGGTATTCGCATTTAACTTGTCTCGAACGTCGACAGAAATAGTGCTGAGTACTATTCCTATTGCTGGACAGCAAACCCGCGTTCATTTAAGGCAATTCTCGGTCGAAACGCTCAGAAAATGACGTACCCGTACCAAAATTAATGGTCTCTTTTTGTTTCAGAATGCTACCTAATTCCTACGAAGCTGGTTCAAGAAAAATGATTAGGGTTTAAAGTGCAGCACGTGAATTACCTTCGAACCACCACGAATGTGTTTGCATCTGTTTGTTATTTTCAAAATGTTCGTGGTTTGTGTACCAAGATAAATTGATTATATTCGTCGGTGTCGGATTGTGAATTTAATTTTGTCTGTTAGGCAGAAATCTGGTTGAACGAAGAGGTGTTTAATGCTGAACTGTTTCATAGCGTGTGTGTCGATGTGACCGTAATAGGTTATTAACGGGTCATAACACAGGAGGTGGAGTCTTAATTGCCATTAAAGGAAATGTTAAACTGAGGCAAATGGACTTACTGTCTTACTGTCTTTTATAAATACAGTTGCATGCGGATTTTATGGGTTATTGGTTTTTGTTCTTTATGTTCCTCTCTTTACTAGCAGAGTTAGTTATGAACAGTTATTAGATGTGTTGAGCTAGTTGCCAATAAAGATTTTGTTATGTTTGGAGATTTTAATATTACCTACTTTAATTTGTGTTCTGATGATTAAAAAAACGACAATATTAAATAAATTCATGCGTGCCACTAGGTCTAATCAATACAACAGCATTGTAAAGGTAAACAATCGTCTTTTAGATCTAGCTATTTGTAACATTCCGTGTGAAGTTTTAAGAGATAATCGCTGGAGACCTTCACCAGCTAGCAGTAGTTTCGTTAGTGTTTCCTAGGCCAAAACATATCGACAACTTTCTGGTTATTCCATATGCAGATGCTTATAATTTCAAAAAAACGAATTATCTTAATCTGTATGGCAACTAATAAATGTGGACTGGTCAATTCTTCGCGATTTTAGTGATGTTAACGAAGTTTGTACTGTTACTTGACACGTACGTACCCTGTTTCAGCCATATAAGCGAAAATATCCCCGTTGGTATCTATACAAAACAAATAATTATCCACATACAGTTGGAAAATAAGTATAATAAATATAATAAGAGAGCATCCGCAGATTATAAGCGCGTCAGAAGCATTGTAAAATCTGAACGGATTGTCACTTATCAGGATTACATTAATGGTGTTATTTTCCAAAATACTTCTGGTCGTTTGTGCGTTCAGAAAAGAGTACGTGGAGAATTAGTAGCAAAATGCATAAGGATCAACGATTTTAAACAATATTTTGATAGTTTATTTCACCCAGTACAACGATTTATAATGAATTTCAGAAATCATACGATGTTTTAAACTTCTCGAATGTTAACTACATAACAGAAGATGAACAGTCGCGCGATACAAAAATTGAAAAACAAACCCACTACTGGACATGACGGAATACCAAGTTTTATTAGCAAAAAATTGTGCTAGGTTTAATAGAACCTTCATTAATAATCTTCAACTTATGTTTAACCACAATTTTATTTAGAAACATGGAAAATATCTAGGATCTCTCCGGTGCTCAAAGCTGGTGAGTTGGACCACTTTTGTTTTTGCTTTTTCTTAATGACATTTCCTTTGTTACATCTTGTGAGAAACTAATGTTCGCCGATGATATTAAAATTTTTCTCAAAATCGCTGACAACAACGATTGTAATGTCATTCAGCACAATATTAACAATATTACAGATTGTTGTAGAATCAATAAACTTCAACTCAATCCTAATAAAGTAATAAAGTAAAGTGGTGTCTTTTAATTGAAAAAAAGTAGTGATTGAATATGATTATCATATAGATTTGGTAAAGATAGATAGATGCACGGTGTTTAGACTTGGCAGTTTGATGATAAATTAACTTTTAATGATCACATTAAAAGCATGGTAAGCTCATCGTTGAAAACGCTTGGATTTATTATTAGAAATTTGTCTAAAACAGATGTAATTATAGCTGTTTACGATTGCTTGATTAGATCCAAACTGGAATATAAAGCATTAATTTGGTACTATATAATAAAGATGAAATTGAAAATGTTCAGCACACATTTTTAAGGTATTTTTTTATAGTGCAGATGGAGTATATCCTGGTAGAGAGTGTGATCATGCTACTTTGCTGGAGCAGTTTGATTGTGTCACACTAGAATGGAAACGAATGTTAAATACAATGTTTCTATATAAGCTACTGCGCAACAAGATTGTAGTAAATATGATATATAACATAGTTGTCCCCCCAGAAAAAAAGAAGCGGAGTAACTTACACTAGTTTTTCATCTATCGTAATTGTTTTTTTTTTATATAAAGTACATATAAAATTTCCATGAACCGCTAGAAAAGGTAATTGGAGTAATTACGAAATTAGATGCTTATTGTGGAGTTATATTTTGGAAAGAATAATAGTGATTCTCCCTTTGTTTGTAATAATTCGCTAACTTCTTAATTATACGAAAATATAAGTGGAAATGTAAACGTGATTAATAGAGAAATGGTTTAGTGTGATTTCAATAATGTAATTAGAATGTAATTAATAGTTATATCTAAGTTCTAATAAATGCTAGAAGAATTGAATTCCGATTTAGTGACGGTTACGCTTTTGCGCTGTTAATTTATTTGAAAATGCCCAGAAAATTTTTAAACGAACGTGGCCAAGAACAAATATATACCGCGTATGAGTATTTTTTGCTAGCGAAAGATAATTTTAGACAGTTGCGTAGAAGAAACCTTCCAAAAATATGTGCACAATATGAACTCATCACCACCTCCACCAGTTGTATGCCTAGCTGAAACGTGGGTATTTGCTACAAAATCACCAAAAAGTTCTCGGCAAGACGATACACCAAAAAAGTATAGAAAATTTCAGTTGTTTTTCGAATGGTAATCTTGCACACCAAAGTATCAATGGTTTTATTAATAATAGCAGCTGAATTCGCAGTAAGCTCAAAATCATATGAATATCACAAGATATATGCGCCAAATTTTGAAAGGTGGTTGAAAGAACTATTACCAAACCTAAATTTTTAATTGTTATGGATATGGACAACGTGTGATAGATAAAATACCATTTTCTGAATGGAAAAAAGAAGAGCTATGAAAGTGGTTAACAATGAAAAACATTCTATTTTCCAAAACGGATTTGAAGATACATCTTTTAAACCTTGCTTAAGTAACACAAAAATGGAAATCAATATGTAGCGGACAACATAATTAGAGAACATTGCCACTTCATATTTAAATTACCGCCATATCACTGTCAATGCAATGCATTTGAAAATATTTGGGATATTTGCAAGGCCTACTACGATCAGCGGCTAGGTAAAGATGGCTATTCCGATGTCGCAGTAATCCAAGTATGGGAAGAGTCGTTGCATAAATGTGATGATAAAACTTGGAAGAAGATAATATTGCATACCGAAAAAATAATATCCAAATGGTGGTTTCGAAAAAAATAATTTTGTACCTGTCTTATATTAATAATTTATTTGTCGTGTTTATCATTTACCAAATAGTTACATTAATTTTATTTAACGTTAGTTGTTCTTATTTTTAGCGTTGAGTGAATCGTTATTCAATGTTTTTAAATGTTTTCACAAACCCATTTTTGTAAATAATGTTCTTGACTAGTTTATATACTTAGTAAAGTAAACCCAACAAACATACTTACATACCTATAGAACAAAATAAAACAATTAGACTTTCTAATATTTTTATAAGCTCATGTCGTAATTATTTTCTCTACCGGTTTATGTAAATTTTGTATACGTACTGGTATATAATAGAAAACCAATTACGATAGATAACGACATCCATAAGCGATAGCAAGTCGTCAATTATAAATATTAATCAACTATTCTCAATTGCATGATTGAAATCACATTAAAACCTTTCTCTATTAATCAGTATTACCTGCGAGTTGGTATAAAATAACGATTATTTTTATGATGCATATTACGTGCACGTAAAAATTAATATAACAAACAAGCTATCTTTAAAACTTGTGGTCAGAAAAACTGAATACACACTTACCTTATAACCCAAATGCCATGCCTTAGAACGACAAGAGATATATATATATATATATATATATAATATATATATATATATATATATATATATATATATATATATAAAACCTCACGATCAGTATTAATATAAGCGTTTTTGGACCATCCATTTTACCGACTATAGTTCAAACGGGTTAATTCGGCTTATACATCACAAATTGTCCTAAACTTGAAACTTGAATAGTGAAAATTTTCGACAATTTTGGGAATCGATTACACCATAAATTAAGATTTGTATATTTACGAACTCACAAGATACTAAGATTTAATGTAAGCTGTTTATCGTACAGCTTTGGGAAAAAAAATTCCTTAGTACAACCGGCCAAGGGAAATCGCTAGAAATAACTTTCAAGTTTCTAGCTTTACCACTAGAGAAAAATTTAAAAACAATTTTTTTATAAAATATGTCCAATCATAGTAGGTATTAAATAAGTAAATTAGAATGATGCATAATTTCGGCACAAATTTTGTTAAATACTTTTTTCTCTATTTTTTCAAATAAAGGGCGGGGGAGAGTGGAAATGTTTGTATGAATAAATGCCTATAACTTTGGTTTGATCAACCTATTTTAACGAAATTATTCTCATTCGAAAGGGCGCAGATGAACCAATTAGATCTACTATAAAACAATTGCATTTAGTTTTAATTGTCATAGATAGAGGGCACTTTCGAATAAAAAAAAAATTAAAATTTGTCCAGGTATGTTAAAATTTTTAAATGGATACACCTAAGTATTGTAAATTACAACGGAAACTGATTAAATTCGGAACAAAATGGCGGAAACCGCATGCCGATATCTTTTGTCTAACTCAAGATATAAGTAAAAACGCGTTAACATACGTAACTAGTATTGGCTCACTCTGTATTATAATTTAAAATAACAAATATGTCAGTATTTTCAGAATTTGTTAAACTAAGAAATAAAGTTGACAGAGACTTCAAATTGTTTATTTATGGACAGTAGTCACAATATTGCGATCTTGTTAAGAAGTGTTAGCATATAACTCGAATATAACTTTTTTTAATTAGATATTATTACTAATATCAGTATTAATTCATAATGAGTATATCAAATGCCGGATTGTATGATATGATTGGAGTTTATTTCGAATGCCATCGAAATGCCGCTATTGCCTCACGTATATATGCCATAAGATATCCCGACAGGAGGCATTATAGTAAAGAGGTATTTAAAAGAAAGGCAAGAAGACTAAGAGAAACTGGTAGCTTTCATCGTTCTTGTTATAAACGACGTGGTGTAGGTGTGACCGAAGATAATGTAGTCAATGTTCTTGCTTTAGTTCAACAGAATTCACATATAAGTACTCGGCAAATCTCTACAAAAATAAATACCAAAAAATACCGTTCTAAGGATTTTAAAGCATAACAGGTAGGTTTTTCTTATAATATTATGAACTGCACGTTTAAGATTGAAATTGTAATCCTCTTTAAATTTTAGATTCAACTGTTTTATTTTCAAATTGCGATAAAAATGGCAACATGGCACTTTAATCATTTAATTCGATCCTTAAAAATATTTGTTTTTCTATGTTTTTTAGGCTGTATGCTTATCATGTAGTTCTCCACCAAGCTTTACATGAAAGGGATTTCGATGCAAGACTGGATTACTGCAATTGGATGTTAGGTATGCTGGAAGAACAAGCGCATATCATATCAAATATTTTGTGGATAGACGAAGCCCGGTCCGCCTTATTTCGACGCGGCAACTTCGACACCGCCGCTTCGACGTGAGATCGTTGTGACGCGACATCATCTCGACGCGAGATCATCTCGACGAGACCTCTTCTCGACGCGAACTCATCCTTTAAATAATCACGTTTTGTATTATTGATTCATTCAACGGTATAATATAAATCGGACCATCTTATTTCGACGCGGTCACATCGACGCTCCTATTTCGACACCACTATTTCGACACGAACTTATCTTTCCGCATCAGAATCACATATACGACTATTATTATAATTAATAGACTAAGCGGTATCTGTTTTGGGTGGGATGTTTTCCATATGATCGAATTTTTTTGCTTTAATCGCTCCAAAATGGTACTAGTAATAATAATTTCACTATGCGTGGATCCAAAAACCTGTGCTCAAATTTTTATTAAACAAAATGTTAAAAAAACATGAAAAATTTTGCTTTTTTTATTCTTTGAACTAGAATATCTCAAAAGTTATTCATTTCAGAGTAAAGTTGCAAAGGAAAAAAATTTCGTAATTTCATTTTAAACAAGAAACAGGTAATTTAAAATCGAAAAATACATTCTTATTATTGCAAAAATAGCAAAAAACAATGAAAAAATGTAAAAAAACAAGTATTTTTGAAATTTCTTTTTCGAATACTCATACTTGGCAAAAAAAACCTTTTTGGTATGGTACATCACCACACCAAATTTGATCGGTCTGATAGTTTTTGAACAATAATTTTGCAATCTATATTTTGGAAAAAAATTACAATTCTTTAAAAATAAACAGAACCTAAACTAAGACCTCTAGATACTTGAAAATTTAATGACTTGTAAAAGAGCACTCAAACTCTCAAATGTCTTTTGAAAAATTGAAATCCATTAATTAGGAGAGCCGTAGCAATTTTTTAAACATTTGTGTAAATTTTGGGCTTATAAACAATTAGAATAGCTTTGCGAATTATAAATTTTTTTTATATATTAACTTACATTGAAAGTATTCGGAATTATTTGTTTAAAAGTTCCAAACTTAAAAAAAATAGTAAAATAGGCTTAAATATCAGTGTTTAATGTTACATGAGATATAAAAATAAATACAAATTAAGAATACTTTTTATTTTATTTATTTTTTAAGCGCTGTATGTTTTATGTTAATACCATAGGAAATGTAATCATTTTACTTTTTTCATACGAATTATATTTTTAATTTTTTCTTATTTTTATATTTTAAGAAGCGTCTTTCTGAATATTTTCAATATAAGTTTAAATATAAAAAAAATTAATTTTCGCTAAGTTATTCTAATTGTTTATAAGCCCAAAATTTACACAAATGTTTCAAAAATTGCCACGGTTCTCCTAATTAATGGTTTTCAATTTTTCAAAAGACATTTGAGAGTTTGAGTACTCTTTTATGTCATTAAATTTTCAAGTATCTAGAGGTCTTCGCTTAGGCTCTTTTTTTTTCAAAATATAGATTGTCAAATTATTGTTCAAAAACTATCAGACCGATTTTAATTAAATTTGGTGTGGTGATTTATCATACCTGTTATACCAGTGCGCGAAAAAAAAATTTCAAAGATACATTTTCTCATTGTTTTTTGCCATTTTTGCAATACGAAGAATGTATTCTTCGATTTTAAATTAGCTGCTTCTTGTGTAAAATGTAATTACGAAACTTTTTTCGTTTGCAACTTTTCTCTGAAATAAATAGCTTTTGAGCAAAATTTTTCACGTTTTTTTAACATTTTGTTTAATAAAAAAATGAGCACATGTTTTTGGACCCGCGCATAGTGAAATTGTTATTACCAGTACCCTTTTGGAGCCATTAAAGCAAAAAAATTCGATATGGAAAACATCCAAACATGGGCATTTTAAAATATACCGTCTGGTCTAAAATGCCATTTCACATTTTTGTAAATAAGTCGTAATTAAAATGAAAAAAAAAACACTTGTGTTATATCAATTTAATCATAAATGCCAACAGTTGAGGAACTATTTGCATTACTTTCCTGTATACAAAATGACTTAAAAGTAAAAAAAAAATATATAAAAAACCTTAATCGATAAGAAAATTGTGTCGATCTGCCAGCGCACACCTACAATGTTTTCTTGGTGCATCATCACCGCGAACAAAGCGCTCATAAACTTGCTCAATAGATTTCTGAACATCGCGAATGCCATCAATAAACTTCCATAAGGTTGGATGATCTACACCAAATTCAGATTGCAAGCGTCTATGTGCCGCTTCAGCATAAATTATTTGTGCGTGATTCATTACTTAAGGTTCTCGTACAACAGGACCAAATTCTAGAATCGAATAGAGGTCGACGTCGGCGATTGTTACGCTGCATTTAACCAATATACGTGTCCTCAAAATAGTCCAAAATTGGTTCCAATTCATTCGGCAATGAATTATTTAACGCTTGCAATCCGTTTTCCAGGTCATTAATTGGGACAAACGTAAGAGCAGCAATCATGCGGGCATGAAGTGCAAAATCTGCATTATCATTGTGAGGCGTTCTTGTATCAATTTTCTCGTTAAATTCTTCACTAAGTGGCATAAACACCTAGTCAACTCCCCAGTTCAAAATCCAGAGATATCTGAGACGGTTGGAAATTTGGCCAAGTATTACAAATTAAATGTATCATGCGCGAATACGTCTCTTCTGTTTTATTTGGCAACAGTGCATATAAAATGGGTAAAACGAAACCACCACGTTCTGCCATTATAACAAAGATCTGAAAACACAATTTACACAACTCAAAAATTCATGTAGATATGTATTAATCAAATTTATGTTTTGAATTTATCGTATGAATAAAAAAACCCAATATGTATTTAATTTTAATTTTACGTATCATCGAATAATAAAATTAAATGAACTTTTTTAGATTACATCACTGAAGGATACTCACCTGTTGAAATAAGTTGGGGGTAAGTCGAAAAGTCCCATCAACCTAAATTTTTCTTACGAGCATAATCCACGTTTGAACACTGGCTTTACCAAAAATGATAATTCTCATGTCAACACCAAATCTAGAATCAGCAAGTAAAAATTGTCTTCTCCATAATTCTTGTAATTGTCAGGTATTACAATAGATGCGCGATCTAGACGTTGTGCTGGTGCTGCATTAACCAACTTTCGGGAACATTGAACTATTTGTGGCACAGCATTTTGACTTGGAAAATTACCCATAGCTCCACTCGACATGGTTTGAGTGATACGGATTTGATTTGGGATTTCTCGAGTTTCGATAGCTCTCCGTTTAATTGCGTTAATTGTATGCACCACGACCTGCGCAGCATCACTACCATGACAACGCGTACTGACAATCCGAACAAACTCGTCACTTACAGCGTGTGTATAAATACGACCATTACATCGAATATTTTTATTTAGTTCAACATCACACCGCCATGATTTTTTCGTACCATTAGCAACTAACTTATCGAAACAATACAGGTATCCATTGTGTTCATATTTTTCCCCGTTGCGAATTGAACGTATCATTGTTAACGCAATTTAATTAATCGTAAGGCACGCGAAGCACTACTAAATGCAAAATCGAAACCTGCATATTTCTGCAAAATTATCATCCCCCCTTTCATATATTTGAATTGTGTGTTATTAGAAACACCAAAGAATTTTAATTCATTTGTAAGTAATTGTTTCTTAAGTTTCATTATATTATTATTTAGCATAAAGCGTTGTTTGCTTTATCTGTGTTTAATAGTAACGGAAATCTGATACTTATCAAAGATTATTTTCAATTGTATTTAATCCCTTAATTTGCATTTCTCATTAAACGCAGATTTAATGGAAACACCTTTGCTAATGTTTGTTTAATGAGACTTCAGTATCAGTAAGAATTTTTTTCTTTGTTTATTGACCCGTTGATTGACAGATACTGTGAATGAGAATTACGAGTGTAAGAGGTATAAGAACTTACTTGAGGTGTAACAAATTGGATATTTATCAAACTGTTATATTGATACCAGGATTATGGTTGGGTTTTTATATTTTTTATATTCCATAAATTTGTTCTAACATCCCAAGTAATTTTTAAAGATTTTAACCTTAGGCAAGGAAAGTTCCTTGTCTGAGATTTTAACATTTACTGAGAAAGATAAGTTTGTAATTGTTATCGAAACGTTTAAATTTACATAAAATATAAATTAAAAATACACGATTTAAACCTAAAAGTATTTTTATGATGTGTAATAATGGGGAAAGCATTTTCATACGTTATTTTAGTTTGAACGTATTGTAAAGGCGGTATTAAGCTCGCGTCGAGTGATCTCGCGTCGAGATGATCTCGCGTCGAGATGATCTCGCGTCGAGATGATCTCGCGTCGGGATGATCTCGCGTCGAGATGATCACGCGTCGAAGTCGCCGCGTTGAAATGAACTGTTTCGGACGAACCTTTAGTAGTGCGGGTGGTGTTAATCTGCATAATATACATTATTGGGCTGAAGAAAATCCGCACTGGATGGACGAAGCGCAGCTTCAAGGTTGGTGGAGTCTTAATGTTTGGTGAGGTATAGTTGATGGAAAAATCACAGGACCATATTTCTTTGAAGAAACTTTAAATGGCGATACATTTTAAAATTTTTTGGAAAATGAATTGCCTATTTTATTAGAAGACATTTCCTTACAAACAAAAAGAGATCTGATATTTCAGCATGATGGGTGTCCTGCGCACTTTTCCAGGCAACTTAGAAATTATTTTAATTTAAGATATCCATATAAATGGATTGGAAGGGGAAAATTATGTCCATGGCCAGCTGATCTCCAGACTTAACATGTCTAGACTTTTATCTATGGGGAAGTTTGAAGGAGTTAGTCTTTCAAACTCGACCAACCACGCGACAACACATGAAACAACGCATTAGAAACTCAATAAATAGTATATCAATAGTTGAGATTGAAGCAGCTGTTATGTCTACCCGCGATAAATTACGTCTTTGTGTGGACAATAATGGAAAACATTTTGAACATTTAATTGGACATTAAGTTTTAATGTGTGTGTTCTTCTTTTCATACATTTTGTTATTTTAAGTTATAATACAGATTGAGCCAATACTGGTTACGTATGTTTACGCGTTTTTATTTATATCTCGAGTTAGACAAAAGATATCGACATGCGGTTTGTGCCATTTTATTACAAATTTAATCAATTTCCGTTGTAATTTACAATACTTAGGTGTTTCCTTTTAAAAATTGTAACATAGGCAAATTTTAATTTTTTTTATTCGAAAGTGCCCTCTATCTACGACAATTAAAACTAAATGCAATTGTTTTATAGGAAATGTAATTGGTTCATCCACGCTCTTTCGAATGAGAATAATTTCGTTAAAATAGGTTGATCCAAACCAAAGTTATAGGCATTTATTCATACAAACATTCCCACTCTCCCCCACCTTTTATTTGACAAAATACAGCAAAAAGGATTTAACAAAATTTTAAATTTGTGCAGAAATTATGTATGATTCTAATTAACTTATTTAATACCTCCTATAATTGGACATATTTTATAAAAAAAATGTTTTTAAATTTTTCTATAAAGATTATGCCCTCTAGCGGTAAAGTTAGAAACTTGAAAGTTATTTCCAGCGATTTCCCTTGACCGTTTTACTACGGAATTTTTTTTCCCAAAGCTGTACGATAAACAGTTCCTGAGATATAGCTGGAGGATCGGCTTATTGGTCCACCCGGTACAAATAAATAAAAACGATTTTAATTTAAATTGTATTTTTCTTCTTAATTTAAATTACAAGGTGTAAACATGTAAGTTGCTCCACCTGAAAATACGAACGCCACAATTCCCGGAGCGCAAAAAATGTGGGATTCCTGACAACTTAACTGCCATTTGGCTAAAACTGCACAACCTGACGATTGATATTTGCTCACATTTTTGGCCGTTCCTTAGGTTTTAATACTGGATGTAGCGTGGATTAGCTGTAAACTAGATTTTTACTCATAATATGGCGGCATTGACGTTTTAAATGCATTTGAAAGTCACGGGTCACCAAGTTCTCGGATCAAAATTTTAAACCACGTGCATTGAGACATCGTGTGGAATAGTAAAATAAAATATTTCAATTACTCCACAAACACGTTATTATGTTTACTATTCTATTCACAAATTGAATATTTTTACATTAAATACATAACAAAATGTTTTAAACAAAAACTGCATTAAAACAATTGCTATGGAAATTAAGGTCATTGAAAAGTTAATGTCAAATACGTGCAGAAGTGGAAAATACGGAATTCGGCACACGACATTATATACATAAATGCATTAAATTGCTCAGAGAAAGTGGTACAAAATTACTATCTAATAAGGACTTATTAAAATTCGTAAACAACTTTGATATATTTAACCTTCCAGAAAAGGTTAGAAAACTTAAAATATCTGAGTATAAATTTCATTTATTTTAGATGTTGATTAATGCCTATAGCCTGAGCCTCATAAATAAATATTTGCATAAGTGAAATGAAGTTCAGTTTAAATCTTTGAAGATTGGTAAAAAAATGGAAATTGAAGATTCAAAGATATCATTACTCACATTTTTCAATGTCATACAATTTTAATGGTATGTGGTGTTATTAAGTCAAAAGGAAATGTTCCATTGCGTGTTAGCCGGTTCCAAAAGATGATCTCAGAAATGATGAAATCACACACTTTACAATTTTATTACTGATACTCCATTGAATTATGTATAAAGTTAAGGTTTCCTTATAATAATTTATTCCACTTCTAAACTTAGAATTATGTATCAATTATGATTATAGATAATTGTCACTAACAACTAAAAGGATTGCTGATTAGAGAAAGCTGCATATTGTTAAGTAAAACAGATTGAACTTTATGTGCATGAAACATAAATATCAGTACTAACTGGTACAATAGTTTATCTTAGAAAATCTGTTGAAGGTTGACAATAAAAATATAACAGGTCAATTAGACTATTATCTTGAATTAAAAGAATCAGCTTATAGATTTCATAAGCAGCAAAATTATTTATTAATTAATTAATCAATAAACTCGAGTACTAGCATTTTCATTAAATTTGTCTAAGTTCCCTAACTGCCTGGACATATAATATTTTCTAATTTGGACAAACACAATCATTAAATTTTTTCTTTTTCATTTTTTAGATTAAAGAAATGTCTTTTCTAACAATTTTTATCACGAACTGCTTATGAACGACATATGTGTATCAACTAAACTACATTAATGTATACAACGTGTCCCAGATAACATTTCCAGCATGAGGATCTCGCTGATTATATAAGATACAGATTTGGTTAAATTAGATGAATTACTCCTAAGGATTAGTGAAATTATAGGACACTCTCCAATTTACAAATTTCCATGTATTTTAAGACTTATGGCAAGAAAAATAAAAATTTCTTTTTCTTGTAATATCTTTTTTGTTATATTAGACATATAAATTTTATTTGCACTTTCTTAAGATATTTTTTATGCAGAATTTAAATATCAATTTGGATTTTTATTTGCACTTTCTATTTTTTAGTTTCAACCCCTAAATTAAATTTTTCTTATGGAACGACAAGTCGGCTTTGAAATAATTGATCGTGTTTTTTATCCTCTTTACAATGATATAGCACATGTACTTAAAAACAACAAAGAAAATAAAAAAAAATGTATTTTATTAAAGACTCTAACAATAAGTAGGCCGTGAAACATGAGAAAACGACAAGAGTTAAGCAGGTAATAGTATTGGAGATAATTATCCAATTATAAATGATGTTCAAACAATTGACCATTCCGTTCTAAACATAATTGTGCCCTGCGTAGTGTCGACGTAATTGCTCTGCGTAGTTTTTGGCGTTTAATGCTACCAAATGCTGCAAGAACAGCTTCACGAAGATCTTCGGCATTCTCAAATGTTTGCACGTACACTCGATTTTTTACGTAGCCCCAAAGGAAAAAGTCCAAGGGCGTTAAGTCTGGAGATCTGGGTGGCCATAAAATCGGCCCTCCATTACCAATCCATGAATTTGGAAACTGATTATTAAGATATTCGCTGATGATGTTTGAATTGTGGGGTGGGGCGCCATCTTGTTGGAAGCAGATATTAATATTCTCAATCAGTGGTAAATCATTTATTTTCTAAATCAGTTTGTAGTAAATTCAAATACCTTTCACTATTTAATGTTTCGTTAAAAAATATGGGCCCAATAAGTTTAGCGCCTAAAATGCCATACCAGACGTTAAAACCAAATCTCACTTGATGCCGACTTTCCTTAACAACGTGAGGATTTTTACGGTCCCAAAAGTGAACATTGTGTCGATTGAAAAGGCCATTATTTGTAAATCTGCTTTCGTCAGACCACAAAATCGTATCAGGAAAATTATCGTTATTCTCACATTGATTAACATACCATTGGCAAAATTGTAATCTTCTCCCCTGATCTCCATCTCTAAGTCCCTGCAGAATGGTGTACTTATACGAATGATACCTGTGACGTTTTAAAATTCTTTGTGATGTAGTTTTCGTGTGTTATGTTCAATTTCTCTAACAGATGTTGAAGGATTTTCAATAACTGATTGTAAAACATTTAGTTCTGCATCTTCATTCCGTAATTTCGGATTTCTAGTAGGTTATGAAAATGAACCATATTCTTTTAAATTAATTACCAAATTTCTGTACGTACGAGCACTGGGCTGCCTTCTTTCAGGATACAGCCTCAAGTACATCCGTTCAGCTTCTAAACTGTTTTTATGAGACAAGATGTAACAACTCAACATATCAAACTTTTCAGTATTAGTAAATAAAGCCATGTTTGACACAAAAATATTCTGGAACGAATAATTTTTAAGTGACATTAAATTCGATTGTGTTTTTATGTTTCACGGTCTGCTTATTGTTAGAGTCTTTAATAAAATATATATATGTTTTTTAATTTTCTTTGTTGTTTTTAAAAATAGATAGTACATGTGCTATATCATTGTAAAGAGGATAAAAAAACACGATCAATTATTTCAAAGCCGATTTGTCGTTCCATAAGAAAAATTTAATTTAGGGGTTGAAACTAAAAAATAGAAAGTGCAAATAAAAATCCAAATTGATATTTAAATTCTGCATAAAAAATATCTTAGGAAAGTGCAAATAAAATTTATATGTCTAATATAACAAAAAAGATATTACAAGAAAAAGAAATTTGACATTTTTCTTTTTCTTGCCGTAAGTCTTAAAATACATGGAAATTTGGAAATTGGAGAGTGTCCTATAATTTCACTAATCCATCTAATTTAACCAAATCTGTATCTTTTATAATAAGCGAGATCCCCATGCTGGAAATGTTATCTGGGACACGTTGTATAAATAAACATGTAAACTTTCACCATTATCATTCATAATTAAAATACGCATTTTTTGGGTATGTAATCATGCATTTTTATAAATTTTTTTATACATACAAATTTCAACGTTTCGATAACAGTTATCGTCCTTGGTAAATGATAACAATTTTTAAAAAATTGAGTAAGGTGTTAAATAAATATGTGAAATATGAAAACGCAAATATAAGAGTGCTACAATAGTTAGAGAACGTATATAAAAAACCCAATTACGGAATCTAATTTTATTTTAGTAAAAATTGGCTAGATCTTTAATAGATTAAAAATTATTAAGTCGCCTTAATAATGACAAACATACGAAGGCTAACAATGAAAAATGTCACAATCAAACAACAAATTTGACAAAACTTCCAATTAAAATGCCCAACGTTGTGAAAAACTTTAATTTTAAAGTGGAAAAGTATTCACAACTGAAAGCTTGATACACTAAATTATAACAAACAAGTAATATTGCCCCGTAACATTTAAAGGGTGTAATCATTATTCATTTAAAACTGTATGTTTAATCTTATCTTCATTTTACCTATATACGTTCAATCATTGCAGTTTTATGATAACATAAAATTAAATTAAATTCCGTATATGGTTTTTCATATATGTTCTGTATAGCGGCTTATATCTACGTTTTCAAATTTCATAGATTTATTTGACATTTACTGAGGACAATTACTGTAATCGTTATCGAAACGTTTAAATTTGTATATATAAGAAAAAAAAATACAGGACTACAAACCCAAAAGATAAGTGTTTTAATCGGTAAACCTGAACTGCACCAAAATAAATTACCAAAATAATCTTCAACATGAATCACACCACTGAATGTTAATTGCACCTAATCCCCTATCATGAATTGCAACTCCACGCTTTAATGACATTTCAACGATGTGCACATACCTTACTATATCATTTAGACTTTCCTATATACGTTACACTTTAAATCCGAACTTTTCTAGTAGTTACAGTTGTAAACTTGTATGTAATATTCAAGTATATGGGTGTTATAAGAATATCTAAGCTTCAAAGGATAGGTTACTGCAAGTTTTATTTATTTTTTCTGTTAAAGTGTGTATTATATGCTACTTACACATGTGTGTCAAGATTATTGTGTGTTGTTGTATGTAACATTCAAGTTTACGAGAGTAGAACGGGGGGGGGGCGGCACTTGAGTCCCTGACGTCATAATCAATTAAAAGTGGTGGGGGTTTTAGGGCACTTGAGGACAGAGGGGCGAAGGTGGGGTCGGCTTCTTTTGGGGGCGTTTTTAAACCCCTTGATGGAATTTTCAGCCCCATGATGCCATTTCCACCCCTAATTAGGTTCCTATTGGCTGTATTAAGAGTCTTTGGCAGTTCAGCTCGTGGAGGGTAGGAAAATATGCACGCATGGGGTCGGGTGGGGCTTGTCACCTGACCCTGGGGGATGAGGTCAAAGCTTAATTATTTTAATTATGAGTCATAATCAAATACCTCCGCCATTTTGTTTTTAATTATGAGTCATAATTAAATTGCGGTGATAGTCGATTATTTTAATTATGGGTCATAATCAAAGTCCTCGGCCATGGCGGGAAATTTGAAATTGTGTGGAACCCTCATGCTAGCACATTAGACAAGGCTTCGGAACTTGCTTTAGGGCTTTAACTAGTGGCGTGGGTAAGATCAAAGTTCAATTATTTTAGTTATGAGGCATTTTGTTTTGGCGGCAAATTTGATTGTATTCTAATAAGTGGTGATAACAACTAACGCAAGAACTTGCTCGTGGGTCTTCGCCCCCAGTTACGGATCACATTTTAATTATTAGTCATAATCAAATTCCTATCACAGTCATTTTGTTTTAATTAGGAGTCATAATCAATGGCTCCCACCATTTTATTTTTAATTATGAGTCATAATTAAATTGTGGAGCTAGTCGCGTGGGCCATAATCACAACCCTCGGCCATTTTGTTTAGTCGGGAAATTTGAATTGTATTCTAATAAGGGTGCTAACACTAATTTGAAAGACAAGTATAGCGCAGGAACTTGCTCAAGGGTCTTAGCCCCTCTTACGGCTCACGTTTTAATCATGAGTCATAATGAAATTCCTATCACAGTCCTTTTGTTTTAACTATGAGTCATAATCAAATCCAGTGCCCATTTTGTTTATAATTATGAGGCATAATTAAAAGTAGAAACCCAAATCAATTAATAAATCAATCTCAATCAGTCAAATACATAAACAGGTTTTAATTTCGCTCCAATTTTCACATTGCAAGTAAGATGGAAATAAATTACTTACCGGTTTTCCGAATCATTAACATAAAGTAATTTTCTGGGTTTCCCCAGTTATGTAATCAGCAATAACATACTTTCACTATTCGAATTCCTCTATCCTGTCTGGGGAAAACCCAGTAATTACGTAAGGGCAAACACGTTGACCTTCATTTTCAATTTCAAAGCATATCAAATCAAATTAATCAATCTCGATCAAATCAAACCAACCAATTAATCAAATCAAATCAGTCATAATTACATTTTGTCGGCCATTTTGTTTTGGAGGGAAATTTGAAATTGTATTCTAATAAGGGGCCCTCATAAGACATGTATAGGACGCTGTAACTTGTTCTCGGGCCTTCGCCCCAAAATTTCGCAGTCGATTTGCTTTGAATTATGAGTCATAATTAAATTTTGTAGGTTAACGTACTTTGTCGACCATCTTGGAGGCCAGTTTTGTTTTGGCGGGGAATTTGAAATTATATTCTAGTAAGGCGCCCTTATACTAACTCATAAGACAGTTTCAGGACTCCGTAACTTATTATAGGGTTGTCGCCCCTTGTCAGGTCTTCCCTCCTTGGCGGGAAATTTGAAACTGTATTCTAATAAGGGGCCCTAACGCTAACTTGGAAGACAGGTATAGGACGCCGGAACTTGTTCTCGGGACCTTCGCCCTTGTCAAAAGCCAGAAAGTAATAAAATCAGCCGAAGTATATCAAACCAAATCATACAATCTCGGTTAAATCAAACGAATCAATTAATCAAATCTAATCAATTAAGCAATCAATCTCAAATAAATCACTCTAGATCAAATCAAGCAATCGAACAATTAGCCAAATCAGTCAAATTAATAAATCTCGATCAAATCAAACAAGAAGCTGTGCTAACAATTCTTCATATAACTAGCTCCTATGAGCGACCGCTTACTTTGTAGATAAGGCTAACCGACACTCAGAGCTGTTACTCTCCCTAAACGTGAGGCCACCGGCGTAGGAAAACAGTCCATTCATCCGCAAATCAATCTCAACGAATTCAATCCCAATCAATCAAATCATAACTTACAGCTCATAAAAAGAGGCTTACAATTAAACAATACTGGTCTGGATTAACTTACAGCTTGCTAAAATCAATCGCAATTCAAAAATACATGATATAACCTCCGACATTGCTGGCAATATACAAAAATTGTTAAATTTATATTGCTAAACATTCAATTTTGATACTTTGCATTGTGTGAAAATGACATTCAATTCTTCATGAAATTATGCATGTAGTGCTTAAGAAATGACAAAATATCGCTTACAAAATTCATTCGATATTAACTGCCATGACCTGAATATGTTGAAAATGCGAATTTATGACAATTTAAATTAAACAAAATAGCTTGTCAATCTTACTTGCCTCACAGAAATAAATCCTGAAACCTACTTAAACATCGACAACATCGAATTGTACTCATTATTAACTATTTTATAGCAGAGTTAAGTCAATTTGGAAACCTCGGGCACAATTCAGAAAATTTCCATTTTCTCAAGCAAGCAGAAAAATTATTTAACTGTTTTAGAATTGATTATCTCGTTAAGTATTGGTACACTTTGGCTTAGGAAAATTTTGAAGACCTTGGGAAAATCTTTTAGACAGTGGGAGATTTGTGTTCCTTTAATATATGCCGCCGTGGGACTATGTGGCAATTAGCCTATCCCCGAAAAATTTGGCCCACCCTCTATCAATTAGATCATCTCATTTTTTGGCCATAGGCACACCTCTATTTTTTGGCAAAGACCACCGGTCTTGTCAATTGACAATTTCTAGATTAATAGGGGCCCAAACAGCATACTTATAAGTATTGTAACGATTTAAAAGAAATTACTTTATTACATTCATTTGAATTTTATTGAATTTTGAACATCCAAAATTAATTGCATAAATTCAAACTTTTAACTATTAAATGTAATAAATTTCCATTTAAAATATTTGATACTCTATAACAGGTTTTATCAAACTCGCCAAATGGTAATTTGTTACAAGTGAATCCGTTTATTATTATTAACATAATGCGTGCGAAGGTGGTGTGTAGTTTTTCCAATCTGTCCGGGTAGTTTGTTCATTAAGCAAATTAATATGATTTAATTCTGTTAATTTGTTGATAATATATTCTGCATACGTAGCTATTTTTACATAACAATATTCAAGTATTTTTATATTCATTTGCCATTAACCTGTTTCAATAAGTAATCTCCGAACGAAACTTTATTTTGGTTGATTTAACGGGCCGGTTCCACCAACTCTGATCAATGCGCCGTTTGACTAGCTGTGGTTAGAAATTTGATCAAAAAATTAACCGAGTTATGTTCAACAATGCATTTGAAACCTATGATTAGTTGTAATGGATCGTTTTCTCGTAAAATAGACTTGAAGTGTGCTGATTGGTCGGCACATGATCACGTGGAATGGTGAAATTGCGTGATTTCTACAAAATATTCTTGTTAAGACTTTATTTATCAGTTAGGTAACACATTAAAATGCAATTCTATTCAAAATGTAGTGCAAACACCAGTATTCCAATACATACCTTAAAGTGGTATGCTGTAATTCACGTTTAATTTGCAATAACAAATTGTTTACTGTTTCTTTCTGAAGGCGAAACCGTCTAAAAAATCTTCATCATCGGATGATGAAAGCACGTTTTCAAACATGTTCACTTCTTTTGTAACAAATATAAGGAATAAGAATAAATAATAACAATAACGATAATAATTTTAAGATGGAGTAAAAAAATGATAACAATATTCCAACATCGACAAAAATTAATCGAATACACGAAGGAAAGAGCTAGGTTATCTTGAAACCAAACAAACACAAATCGATGAAATTCACCAAAGCGCAAGACCAACTTACGTTAATCGTGTTTAGTTTAAACTAAACCGTCCAAAATCTAGCGATTTGTTGAAACTCCGGTTAACTACATTTTACACAAGATGAAAGTGTTGGTGGAACACAAATCATTGATTAGTTTAACTAATCGTAGTTAAAGGTACTAATAGGAGTTTTAGTGCAGCCGCTGCATTGGTTATAATTAGTAACGTTTTTTATCATTCAGGAGAAACGGCGTGGTATTTTTTTTTTGTTTCCAAAACTAGCGATTTATTTTATCGTCAGTTTCTTTCAGATTCCAAACTTTTTTAATAATTAGGTCGTAAAGATAATTTATTAAGACCGAACTACTTTTTACCAATGTAATTTTTATGAAAGCCCTTGTATGTAAGAAAAGTTTGTATAGACTGTTTCTCACCTTTAAGACCCTATAATTTTATATTCCTTTTGGTCTACAAAATTCCATTATTAATTTATTATCAATCTAAGTGATTTTGGTGCAAGCAACTAACTCATGGATCACTAGATAACTCGATTGTAATTTAAACCCGTGTAAATTAATAGATCTCGTGTACATTATTTTGTTGTTCCAAAGTTAATTTTGATAATTGCAGTTAATTTAATATTTCATAATTACCAGTTTTTTTTACAGTGCTTTTTTACAAACTTTGTTTAGTGAATTTAATTTTTTTTTCAGGATAATTTGTCCTCTAGTTTTATTACCGTTTTTATATTGAGCTCTATTCGTCTGATAATAAAAATTTCTTTTTAGTTAACTTTTGAACATAATTATAATTATCTCGTGAATTATCGACACACTAGTTTATTTGTTGTATATGCCGCAGGGAGAGATCAAATCCCTAAGGAAAATGATCAAATCACGAAAAATAAAATGGAAATAAAAAGGAAAATTAAAATCTGCGGTAACCTAGGTTACCGTAGATTTTAATTTTCCTTTATTTCCATACATTTTCCGAGATTTGATCATTTCCCTTAGGGATTTGATCAAATCCCCAATTTCATCATTTCTCTGCGACGTATATACCGATTGGTTGATAGAATTTAGTTGTCACTTGTTAATCTGTTTTATCCGTTAGATTTTTAAGTTACGGTTACGCTTTTTTTTCATTCCTTCAAGAATTTTTTTTTGTTACACATTTGAAGAATTAAATTCTACAAATTAATTTTTTGTTCCATTTTGTTAGACTGAATTTTATAATTAGGATTTTTCTTTTGATTTAAAAGTATTTGCCCCATCTCTCCAGTGTCGCCCTGATAAATTTCGGTTACAGCCCGTTTAGATAGTTAAATTCTTGAATAATTATTTTATTGATTTGTTTTCTGTCGCTGTTTGCATTTATTTAATAGATTTTATTATTCTTAATTATTGGAACCATTATTTCATTTCGATCACCGGAACTTTTTGCAACCGCACCTTTCCGACTCAACAAATACACAAGCCCTGAGTGTCGGCACCACTCTAAATCTTCAGAGACCCTGGCGAACCGACGTCTTCACTGACGCTACTCGGGCCGATTTTACCTTTCAACCCCCGCCGCGAAGAGGAATCTAGGCCTCTATATCACCGTTTACCTAGATTAGCGGTCGAGAAACCTGATTTTTGCCGCGATAGTCCCTACGCCGTTTACCGCTTCGCCCATATTCAATAATTTGGGCAATGACTGACCGTCCACCGAAAGTAAATGCGTTATAGTATTAAAAAGAAAATTATATGGTGACAGATTCGAACCCCATGCTTTCCGGCTCAACTGTTCATCAAACGTTCTGTATAAGTTTAACACTGTAATTTAAACAAGTAAAAAAAGATTACAGTCAAGCAAAGCGAATATGTTGTATAAATGTAGGTATTAAACAACATTTGGTTGGCGAACACTATATTTTGTCTCGTCAACAACGAAATGGGTGTTATCAACATAGATTTTGCCAAATTCAAATTTTGATTTTGGACAATATTCCGCATCCCCAAAGAAATCTGGAAATTCAGTCCAAATTCTAAACAACACTGGTGGGTCACATACATTGGGTCTTGGTCTTCAAGGTAATCAATTTTTCTAAATTGGTGTATATAGATTTTAGTCAATATAACGTCTAAATGACCAAGAATCAACATTGAGAATTGAGCTCTCCATCATTGAGATAATCCATTTTGTCCCGTTAAGACCGAAATTGGTGCATCAACATGGATTTTGGACCGCCCAATTCAGCTCAAATGCGGGCCAGACCTCATGGCTCACAGAATTTAGCTCTAGGATATCGGAGTAACTAATTTTTCTGCAAACGCAACAAAATTGATACATAAATATAGATTTTGGGCAACAATCGGAGTATACATAAGATACCGGTCACGCCATTCACTTGCAGGGTAGGAAAAACAATCCCTAAGTCTTGATTATTTTTCATTTGCAATCTTTCTCTATGCTTTCCTATCCTTGCATACCTCCCTAGCTTTCGCAAGATTCATACATTGTCTCTAAAATGCCCTTGTATTTTTAAAACTCCTTATCTTCCATTATTTTATCATACACTCTACTGCATTCAGCCAAGGTTTACGTGACCTCACAGGCCCGGTCTTACCTCTAACTTCACCCACATACATTTGTTTTATTAACCTTTTGTTGCTCACTATTTCGATGTGACAAAACCAACGTAGTATACTACTGTTACACCTATCAATCGTGGTCTTTTCTTCGCCACACTCATTCCTCATATTATCCCTTCTTGTTTTACCGCATGCGCTTCTCAGGAATCTCAGGCCCACGGCATTTATTTTACTTTCGTCCTTTTTTGATATTCCCATGTCTCACTTCCATACAGTACTGACGGACAAACGCCATTATAGATTGCTCGTTTCGCAGCTACGCTCATGCTTTCGTTTTTCATCATCGTCCATGTACTTCCAATAACTTTCCCCGTCGTCCAATCTCGTCATCCATTGTACCATCTGCAGTGAACACTCTACCCATATATACCAACTCGCTGTCTTGTTACACAATTTCATCATGCAGGGTAAATACTATACTCTCTTTTTCACCTTCCCGATTAAACCGTCGGACCAAATGCTGACAAATACTCATCATGCAGAATGATATTTAAATCTTGCTTATCCAGAGATCCTATTTTGTCCCGTCCCCATAAAATTGGGTGCGTAAACATTGATTTTAGGCAACATTTTTATCTTTCCCTGCTCCCCTCTCCTTATTTTGGAAAAGACGTTGTACTTTGCACAACTAGAGTACGTAAAGTAGCAGATACCGAAAACCAGTAAGTCTAGGAGGTAGGAGGTCTAGGAGTCGAGTTATATTATGCACATTCACATGATTCTTTCAATATTTTGCACGCATCGTACGGTATTAGGTTTATTGTTTTACGCTTTTTGTTATAAAATACTTTGGTACACGAGTGAGAAACACAAATGGCAATTTTGTAGTGTTTTGGAAACGAAATAGTAAGGAAGCAAAGTTAGAAGTTGTCAGTAACTGTGTACGTGCGTGCACGTAGTTCGCGGCTTTAGAGTTTCAATATGTTTGCCCATTTTTTTAATGCTCTAGTACATAGTCATGGCGTGTACTGTGGAAGGAATTATGTTTTACTTTTGTAAAAACCACGTAATAGGAAAATAAAGTTTAGGAGTGTAGCGTCCCCCAGGTACCTTATCTTGAAAAGTGTAATTTGAACTTATTTGCAAAAAAGCAAATTCAAGACCAAAACAATCGCTAAGTAATTTATCTTGACTTTACTGACAATAATGTTACTATTACTCAAATTAATTGTTTGCCTTACTTTGACTTTCCTGGCAACAATTAAAACATTAGAATTTATTTACAAGTCTGATATTTAATTACTTGCAAACCTCAAATCTAATCAAACGAATTGGCCGTCTAGTGGTAGGTACGTTGTGAGATTTAACTGAAATAGGCTGGACGAGGTTAAGTGTTGCATCATGTGGGGCACGTAAACAATGAAACTACTAAAATGAAAATTAACGAGCTTTGCGCAATGGTGCTTCAACCCGTTAATGTACTATTGTGGGAAAGAACCACCAATAAAACCCACTTTATTCATAAATAAGTATTTGCACAAGTACATTAATAAAACAAATAACAAAAAAAAAACAATGAAAGGGTTAAACATATAACAAAACACCATTAAATCAGGTTATCTGCGTACAAAATTATAACATTAAGAGAAAAATAAATAAAAAGCAGCTTAGTTACACATAAACACCATAAAAAAACCTTGTAGTCACGCCCACAATTGTGTCATAAATAAGCAGAATAAAAATCGATACATATAAAATACAATAACAGTAAAATTGCACAGGTGAACGCCAGGACCAAAGAAAATAGACAAGGAACTTATCCGTACACAATTGTTTAGTGACTACTAAAGCATAAAATACACACGTAAAATTACAATAAATTACATACAAAGAGAAATTAGTTCGCAGCCAAACAATTCTACTTAAACTGACGCAAAAAAAACTCATTAAACAAAGCCTTACAAAGGTAAGTTATAAATAGATCATAATATCGTGACCGATATATAAGTTTGAGGGCGTTAGAAAAATACAGCGTCCCTTTCTCAGGTTACCCATTCATCTATACAACAATAAAAACAAAAATAAAATTCGACAGTGTTTAATGGTCATCTGGAACCGGGAGTATGTAACTACTTGGCAATTGCCCATTACAATTAGTAATCAAGGATTTTCCTGTACCCGTTCTCCAGGTCCACCTCTACACAAATATAAATACAAACAACAAGGAACAATGCTAATTCACATAAATACAAGAATGAGGGGGCCTTGTACTGTCTTTTATTTTAGCAGATTTCAGCTTAATGAGCCCGCGTGCGAATGAGATACCTTTGCAAGGCAATGCTCGATTTTTAATACGTTATATAGGCTTGTAGAATTATTTGCTGCCAGTCTTAATTTATATGAAAATACCTACTTACACTTGAATATATATTTCTTTAATTGATCACAGACACAAATCGTTAACATACGCGGTTTAACTTCAAAAAGGGCAACTGTTATTTATAGATTAATATTTGAAAAACACATGAATAACACCCGAAAGAAAAGACAAATTAGCGTTGGCTAATTCAAAAGAAAATGTACACGTACAAGAAATATTTTCAAGACAAACTGTTTACAATGAAGGTATTTAAGTAACCACCCCGATCTGGGTCCGTTGACACTTTAACTCTAACTACTTTTCCCCCTATCTCAAACTCACTAAATTTACTCCCGCAATCAACCCCTATTTTTCAAAAGTAATAAAAAACAAAAAATTATTATGTTGGAACAGTTTCATATTAATTATTGAACGACATCTTAATTTTAAAAATACGCAGTAATTAATTACTAACTAGTGACATTTTTACATCAAGAATGTGCGCATAAGAATTTCCAATGATTCGTTACGCCCCTTCCGCAAAGCAACTTTTAAGCGTACACCTGCTAGTCAAACCTCAAACACATGTTTTTCAACCCTTAGCCAAATATTATTTACAAGAACAAAATATCCCGAAAACCACGCTAAAATAACGACTTAATATTTAATAAAATATGTTACCCCATTAATTAACTTTCCTATCGCGGTAACAATTTCGATTTAAAAAATGTTTGTTGCAATAATAAAATTTTCGCGGTCCGCTGTCTACAAGAATAATTACAGGGATGGACTAATTGAAGGACAAAGCGCTCATAATAGCGAGTTTTTTTTTTCTAAAAACGCTAAAAACATTATGTATGTAGCCGTTATGAAATGAAGAAATATCACGTAACAAAATCAATTCGTTGTGACTGCCATGACCCAAATATGTTGAAAAATGCGAATTTATGACAATTTAAATTAGATAAAACCTTACTTGCCTCATAGAAATAAATACTAAAACCTGCTTCCTCATCGACAACACGATATTATTCTCTTTATGGACTGTTTTATGGCAAAGAGTTATGTGAATGAGATTGTCAATTTGGAACCCTCCGGCACATACTTATTCAGAAAATTGACATTTTCTCAACCAAGAAGAAAATTTATTTAAACGTATTAGATTTGATTATGTAAGTATTAGCACACTTTGGCTTGGGAAAATAGTTAATTACTTATTTGCTAATTCACAATTTCTTTTGTTTAGTTATATTTACATAAAATAGTAAACGAGATGTATTTATTACAACATAATAATGCGTAATATTCGGCAACCACTGCAACCGATTGACTTCTTTCTTTCTATGTAACAATCAGTATAAACCACATCTAAGTTGTTACCTAAAATGTAAGCACGTGTACCCATTTGAAGTTTTATTTTTAATATTAACAAAACTATATTTAAAAGCATATTTAAACGCTCCAAGCATTCGTTAACGACAAAAAATAAATTATAATAAGTGAAAGATATCTAGTAATGTAAGGTTATATATGTAATAATTTATACAAGGAATAGTTTCAAATAATCGCTTAATTATTAATACTTACCGTACGGCAAAATTGTTTTCTTTCGTTTCGTAGTAATTCATTTATTTTTGCGACAGTCCGTTTAATATAATCTTACACTATGTTAAACTACTTACCTCTGTATCTTAAAATGAATCAGATTTAATATATTCACTTATTCAGTAGTATTGCTCACGTATTAAAATCATAATTTTATGAGGTTAGGTAAAACGTGACCGAAAAACATCCATACTTGTAAGCACAAAAAAAAAGGTTAATGGCAGACTCAAAGGTCTACGACTATAGCACTATAAGCACATATGAATATGTATATATTATATAGCATATAACTTGAAACATTATAAAAGAAAAAATTAATGACCAAAGAAAATTTATACTATTTAGCTCTTAAACTGCGGTACTAATTTGTTTACGAAGGAAAATAAAGGTAAGACTAATTAATTTCATTTCAATGTGTGAATTACCATAATAGCACATGTTTCAGAAACCAGTCAGAACTTGCAAAAATAAATCGTTGCATTATTTTTGGGGTACATCTCCAAAATGACTGAAGGTATCAATAAAAATTGGCAAAAAGACACCAAGCGTAAAGCCGACATTTCTTTTTAGTATATTAAGAATGTTGAAAATAATAGCTATATTCGTGGTTTCTTACAGCAAACTAGCACATATTTTAGACTTCAGCGATAACATCTTGGGGAATTCGTCGCGGTTCGTGCTAGTGTATAAGTAATGTACCTATAAGTATTACCTACTCTCGTTTAGTGCAAGTAGAGGGGGAGCAGAATAGGACGTGACGTCATAATTAATTAAAAATGGTGAGGGAAGGCGTGGGGGAAAGTGGGGTTGTGGGTGGGGCGCGGAGTGGGGGTGAAGGTAGGGTTGGCTTCTTTTCGGGGGCCATTTTCAACCCCTTGATGGAATTTTCAGCAACTTAAGGCCCTTTTGGCAGTATTAAGAGCCTTTAATAATAATAATAATAATTCTTTATTGATCCAGTTGATCTACACAGATATTGGACAAGTCACTATGATCAACAGTAAACTTAAAATTTGTGATTTAAAAACTCTTGAACAGAATAGAATGCGTTACCAATTAGAATATTTTTCATTTCTTTCACAAATAATTTGTACGGTAAATTTCTTAAGTCTAAAGGTAGTGTATGATACAAAACAGAACCAATATAAAAAGGATTAGATTTATACAATTCTAAATTATGTAGTTCATATGAAATGTTCGTTCCAAACCTAGTACAGTAATTATGATAATTATTTTGATAGCTGTAGTGCTCGGAGTTATTTTTTAAAAATTTTACTAGTTCTAAAATATAAATACAAGACACAGTTCTTATTTTTTCCTGTATAAAATAAACTTTATAGGAGCATCTATACCCTAACTTCAGTCGACAACGTATTGCCCGCTTTTGCAGGACAAAAACTCTTTTACTACTAGTTGAGTTGCCCCAAAAAATAGTAGCGTATCGTATGAGCTATTCAACATTAGTATGATAAAACGTTTTTGCTATATCAGTGTTTGCTATATACGCCAAACGTTTAAGCAAAAAACATTCTGACGCAATCGTGCCCACCAACAAAGATACATGTTCATTCCAATTTAGGCTATACTCTATTCTGCAACCTAACAATTTAACTGCGGCAACCTGATGAATAGATTTATGAATGAATTTTAACAATTGGCTACAGTGAAACTGGCTTTCCTTACTGTAAAACTGTGTAAAACATGTTTTTTTCAGATTTACTATTAAACGATTTACATTAATGTAGTTGTTTCAAGACAAAAATGAGTTCTCTAGATTATACCTCATATCTGCGATATTATCCGACGTAATTAAAATTATTAACTCATCAGCAAATAAGCAATGTTTAGCTTGGATGTAATCAGAGATATCTTTAATGTATAGAATAAATAACAGAGGGCCTAATATACTACCTTGTGGTACTCCCATTTCAACATTCAGGTAGGTAGAGTTACTACCGCCGTAGTGAACAAATTGTTTTCTATTTCGTAAATATGATTTAATAAAAGCATCTCATTTACCTCGTATTCCTAACCGTTCAATCTTATTAAGCAATACATTATGATCTACTAGATCGAATGCTTTTTTTAAATCAACACAGATTGCTGCAACTTTCTCGCCATCATCGAAGCCTTTATACACTTCATTTAAGATGGTTGACAAAGCTGACATTGTAGAATATCCTTTACGGAAACCGTGTTGACTACAGGATATTAAATTATAACTGTCCAAGAAATTTAGTATGCGCGATGCCATCACTTTCTGTATAATTTTGGAAAAAACCCAAACAATGAAATAGGTCTATAATTACAACTATCTTTTAAGTATCCTTTTTTGGTATGCATATTACTTTAGACAGTTTTAAACAACTAGGGAAAACACCTTTTTTGAAACAGTTAATGACTAGTGAAGTTAATAGTTTTGCAAGCACATTTGCACATTGTTTTATCATTTTTGGAGGAAAATTATCACTACCACAGGATCTAGAATTGTTTAAGTCACATACTGTATTTATTAATTCACTCTCTGTGACGTCACGCAAATAAATAGAGTTAAGTGGTATTCACACTTGTGCATTTCCATGCTGCATTTTTAGATGCGGCGTCACCTTGCACTTACTGCAATCTTTCATGCAGCAATTCCCATGCGTTCACATTAGTGCATTTTTAAATGCATAGAGAAAATTTCTGTAGGGATTTAATTTTTCACAAATTATAACTATTATGTAGGTGTTAAGAGGTGCACATTGCACGTTCTGTTATCTTAATAACCTAAAAAACAGTTATAGACAACAGTTGTAAACTTTCAAATCAAGGTTATGGATTATGAAGGAATGCTTCTTGTTATCATTGGTGCAGCTGCACCCCTATTGCCTAATAATAAAAGGAGATGGTGGGTTAAACCGTGGATTCAAAAAAGAGATAAATGCCGTGGAAATATTCATCTTTTGCATGATGAATTAGCTACAGGGGACAAAAACAGTTTTCAAAATTTTATAAGAATGGACGAGCATACGTTTCAGTTACTTTTGAGTCTTCTAAGAAGTGATATAGAAAAAGAAGATACGAAATTTAGGAGTGCTATCTCTGCAAGAGACAGGTTAGCTATAACTCTTCGTTTTTTTTTGGCTACTGGAGAATCGTACAAAAGCCTTTCATATTCATTTAGAGTAGGGCACTCAACCATTTCGGAAATTATACCAGAAGTGTGATCTGCAATATATAAGAATTTAAGACAAAATTATTTGAAGGTGAATTTGTCTAAGCATGCCAAAATTTATTTTATTATTGTATGTCAAATTTTAGGTTCCGCATACTACTTTAGAATGGCTGAAGAATAATCTGAAAAGAGGTGGAATTTACCCCACGTTCTAGGTGCCTTGGATGGGAAACATATAGCATTAAGGGCACCTGGGAATGAAGGATCAGCTTTTAATTACAAAGGCTCCCACAGTATTGTGCTTCTTGGCTTAGTGGATGCTGACTATAATATATATATATATATATATATATATATATATATATATATATATATATATATATATATATATATATATATATATATATATATATATATCGGTTGTGGGAGAAATGGGAGAATTTCCGATGGGGGTATATTTAGAAACAGCACACTTCCTACAGCTATAGCCACCAATAAGTTAAATTTTCCCGAGGAAACACCATTGCCTGGTCGCTCAAAACCTGTACCGTATGTAATTGTTGTGGATGGAGCGTTTCGATTAAGAAACCACATTTTAAAACCCTTTCCCTTTAGGAATATGACTGGAGCACAACGCATTTTCAACTACAGGTTAAGTAGAGCAAGAACGGTGGTTGAAAATTCTTTTGGTATGCTAGCTAACAGATTCCACGTTTTATTGAACACTGTCAATTTACATACTAAAAAGGTAGAAACAATAACACTAGCATGCGTTGTTCTACATAACTTTTTAAGAACCACAAGCCCTAACACTTACAATGTTCAGGAGAACAATGACAGAAGACTGAGATTTCAATATGCCTTAAGTCGACAAGCAGGGAATAGGGCAAACCAATCTGCATTAAATAACCGTGAAGAATTTTTAGAATACGTAAATGGTGTTGGAGTTGTTGATTGGCAAAATAATTTATCCTAGAAAATATAAATAAGTAACTTAAACAGTTGGCGGAAAAATTAACGAAAATGATAACTAAAAGCATAAAATCGGTAAAAGGTTATGTAGCACTTCCACGCGCGCGTTACCGCCTTGCAGAGCGAAAGTACCAACTTAACACAAACATCAATTGGCAAGGAATAAAGCCACTAGAAATGCACAATTGTACTGCTAGAAAATAGAACAAGTTCTAACTACGTGCATCATGCATCTTGTGATGCTGCACCTTTTATAGTGTGAACCAAGAAATGCATGCTTCTTGATGCTGTAACTAAAAATGCAGCATGGAAATGCACAAGTGTGAATACCACTTTAGGAGTCACGACATTTGCAGCGAATGGTTGTGGTGTATCATTGACCGTAGTAGTTAATAGAATTGTTTTTGGGGTATTAACAAAGTAATCGCTAAAAGCATTTGCAATATCATCTTTGTTTACGTATATTTTATTATTATCCTGACTAAGGTGACTTATTGTTGCCTTAACGCTAACAGTTTTGTTGATAATAATCCAAGCACTTTTATTTTTGTTTTTTGAATGGTTTATTTCGTTGGCAATGGCATTTTGTTTTGCTTTTCTTAGAACTTCCTTATAAATCCGTTTATATGTTTGGTAGTAATCTCGTGATATAAGGTTATGCTTTTGAAGATAAAATAAATCTTTTAATCTAGAAGACGCTGATTTTTTAATACCGGTTGTTAGCCAAGTCTTGTTACCATTTTTGTTTACCTTAATAAACTTAAAGCACTCACTAAAGTGATGTCCAATTGTAGCAATAAAATTATTAAACTAATAGTCAATATTGTCATTATTGTAAACATTTGACCAATCTTCAACACCAAGATTTTTCATAAAATTCTGAATGTTTTGATAAGAATATGAACGAACTCTAGTTTCAGTGGTATCTGGTATTGCATTAAATGGAAAAGATATATCTAATAAACTGTGATCGGGGATATCACAGTATACAACTTTAGAATTTGTTGGAGAACAACTGAAATTGGTAAATATATAACAATTTGACTTGGGAGTCTGCCTGGTTCTTGAGGGTTCATTAAACACTGAAGATAAATTAAAAGACGACATTATATCTTCTTTTATCCATGTTAAGGCCATTTATATTAAGGTCACCACAAATGATTATTTTCGATATTTTATGTTTACTACTTAAAAAGATTGTTCTAATTTAGAATAGAATGTATCCAAGTCCGAATGTGGAGACCAGCCCCTGGAGGGTAGGCAAATGCGCGAGCTCCGTGACCCTGGGGGTATGGTGGTCACGTGATCCGGTGGGGGAAGGATAGGGGTGGGTCAAAGTCCGATTATTTTAATTATGAGTCATAATTAAATGCCGCGGCCATTTTGTATTTAATTATGAGTCGTAATCAAATCCCTTCGCCAATTTGTTTTTAATTATGACGTCATAATCAAATTCCTCCGCCATTTTGTTTTAATTATGAGTTATAATCAAATTCCTCGGCCATTTTGTGTTTAACTGTGAGTCATAATTAAATTGTGGAGGTAATCGCGTGGGACAGATTAAAGTCAAATTATTTTAACTATGAGTCATAATAAAAGCCCTCAGTCATTTGGCTGTATTAAAAGCCTTTTTGTCAGTTCAGTCCCTAGAGGGTAGGGAAATACACGGTCTACGTGACCCTGGGGGTGGAATGGTCACGTCGTTCGGCGGGGAAGGAGAGGTGTGGGTCAAAGTTCGATTATGTTAATTATCGGTCATAATTAAATACCGCGGCATTTTGTTTTTAATTATGAGTCCTAATCAAATCCCTCCGCCATTTTGTTGTTAATTATGGCTTCTTTTCGGGGGTCCTCTAAAGGTTCTTTTGTATTTTTGGCAATTAATATCTATCTCTCCCACTCTAGAGCACGTGGGACTTTTCTGACATGAAGCACACATATGATTAATTTTTATCGTACGTGGCATTTTCACAGTAATAACTACTGTAGAACAATGCAGTCAAGAACGATATGATGTCCGTTATGATATACCAAATTGAGATGATTGCCGGTATCAGTACCCTCGATGATGATGTCCCGCCCTTTGGTACCATAACGGTATACAATTAATTTATGCAGTTTAATATACTTCTGAAATTGTTGAAACTCAGCTACACCAGACTCGGTTTCACGTATAGTACTATGCTCGGAGTCATGGTTATCATAAGACATCGCAATAACTGTAGTCCGCGGTAGGCATAATTTTAGCTTTTTTTCTTGCGGTACATTATTGTTTAAAATTGTTGTTCCATGTATCACCAATCTCGCCAGCAAGTTCGGACTGTATACAGCCCTCACCATTCTTAAAATATTTAGAGCAAAATGAGTGGAGTTTTATTCAGTGTATGGGTTCGGCGCCTTTAGGTGTGGATGATTTTTCTTACACTCCAAAGTGTGCCCGTCTAAATTGAAACGACGTACCTCGTTGGTGATGTTTTTCACAATAAGAAATTTTTCGATGTTGAAGAGTTAAGATCAAGGAATGTATTTCCATTAACGCTTTGTACGAACAAATTAAAATTGTCCACTAACCTAGAGTTAAGCTATTAGGTATATTAGTTATACACGAACCGCCAGCAAGACGATCTACAAGTTCCTCAAGATGTTAACGCAGAAGTCTAAAATTTGTGCTAGTTTACTATAAGAAATTTTCAACATTCTTTATATACTAAAAGGCAAAGGCACGTTGGGTCAATACCTTAAATCGTTTTGGAGATAATTCGAGATATAATTTACTTCTGACGTAAATGTGATTAAAACGATGTGTTAATACACCTCATATTGCATGCACAACTTATACCATTATCTTCTTAACCACAGGGATTACGAAAGTCATCTCTCAATTTTCATTTTTTCATTTTTCGTATAAACAAGTAGAGGTACGTAAGTCGATAAGAACTACATTTTAAAAATATTTTTAAATATACTGGGTGTTCCAAAAAAAATAGCAAAGCAAAGTTATGTTTTTTTAAGTGACATCCCGTATATAATTACATTTTCAAATTTCACTTTAAAAAATAATGTTTGTTTCTTAAAGATTACCTATACCTATCTGTTATGGTTACCGAGATATCTCCGTTTTTCTCGAAATATAGTACGCAAAAAAAAGAAAAATAACGATAAACGGGTAGACATAAAAAAAATGTTTTGAAAGAATGAATCCAAAACCCTAAGACAACTATTTTGTATATTTACACTCATGGAAAAATGCACAGGGTGTTCCAAAAAGTGCGGAAACTTACGGACTTCTTATAACGTAAGTAACTTGCTTAATATAAATAGAACACCCTGTAATTTTTTACTCTGTCAGATATTTTATGTTATTATCTTTCAAATTGTATTAGGGTTGCCTATACAGAAATTTAGGATTTTTCGCATAATCAATAGATCATTTGTTTTCGGTCCGATCTATATCTTGTTTGTTGTAAAGGTGGAGTAGGCTAGGCCTTGTAGTAAAAAATACTTGAAATGTCAAATTGTATGTCTAGTTGTTGATAATTGTCATAAAAATTTCTTTGTTAATTATTAAATTTTACATTAGACTATTAAGACCGCTGCAAATTGTATCAATACTTCCACATCAAAAAATCGGTTTTTTGTAATTAACTCGAAAAGGACTACTTACCCCCAATTTTACCCCTTTCCCCATACCCCACTGACCCCAGTCGCTTTGGGTAGTTGACATCTACATGTGTGCCAAATTTCAAGTTAATATGTTAAGTCCTTCGAAAGTTATGGAATACACACACACACGCACACGCCCACACCCCCTCCCGCACCCATACCCACATCTACACCCACACCCACGCACGCCCGCCCGCGCGCGCGCACGCACACACACACACACACACGCACTCACACACACGCACTCACACACACGCACACGCACACACACGCACACACGCACGCACACACACGCACACACGCACACGGACACTCACAGCCAAGATTTTTTTTGCTCAAATTTTGTTTTTGGACGTTTTCTAACATTTTAAAGCGATTGAGCAAATAAAAATCATTGAAAATAGTTTGAGCGATATAGTACTTCCCATTCGTTGGATGTGGAAGTAACATTAATCCAAAATGAAAACATATTCTGTTCAAGAGAGAATTGATTTAATCTTAGTAATAGATGAGTATAAAGAAGATTGCCTTTTACCTTCACGTCTATATGCACAAAAATATCCAAATAGAAACTATCCGAAACAGTAAAGTTTTCAAAAATTACTTGAAACATTCCCAAATACTGGAAGTGTCGCTTGTCCAAAAACCAATAGATTAAGTTTAGTAGTATGCAACGAAGATATTGAATTTCAAGCAATTGGTTCAATTGTCGAAAATCCTCACACAAGCCAAAGAGAAATTAGGATTAAGTAGAAGAAGAGCTTCCAGGATCATTAAAAAGTACGAATTTATTCCATATCACGTACAGATGCACTAGGAACTTTACGATAGGCATTTGGTCAAAGGATAGAATTCTGTTTATGGGTACTAGAACAGGTGGCGACAACTGAAAATTTTTTTGATTTTGTTTTGTTTACTGATGAAGCTACCTTCCATAGCAACGGTATGGTAGACAGACATAATTTTCACTACTATAGCGATGAAAATCCCTACTGCGTTCGGACACTCGATCATCATAAACGATGGTCATTGAATGTATGGGGAGGAATAGTCGGATCTAATGTGACTATGGCCTTATTTTTTTATGGACATTTAAATGCTTCAAACTTTCGTAAATTCCCGAACTTTTAGAAGATATTCCGTTAAGGGCCAGACGCAGAATGTGGTTCCAACTGGATGGTGCTTCTGTTCATTAGACTTTGAGGGTAAGAAATTGTTTAAATAGATTATTCCCAAGAAAATGGATTGGTAAAGGTAGTACTCATAAATGGTCACCGAGATCCCCAAACTTAACAGCTATCGAATTTTTCCTATGGGGTTACATTAAGGGAATTGTTTACAATACCAAACTGACAACTCCAGATGACATGAAAGAAAGAATAAGAGTTGGTTTTTCAACGGTAACACCTCAAATATTAACGGAAGTTAAAAACACTGTTTTGAAGAGTACAGTTGTGTATCGAACAAGACGGACTGCATTTCGAACACGTTATGTAGGATTTTTCTCAATACTAATTTGTTATAACTTTGTTTAAAGAGCTTGTTAAGTTTAATTCTCCTGCTTTTGGGTTTTCGTAACATAAAAATTTGGTCCAAGAAAAAGTATAACGCCAGTAACCAGGTGTAAAGCTCAGCCTATTCCACCTTTACAACAAAAAAGATATACATCGGACCAAAAACAAGTAATCTATTGATTATGCGAATAATACTAAATTTCGGTATAGGGAAACCTAATACCGTTTGAAAGATAATAACTTAAAATATCTGACAGAGTAATACATACAGGTTGTTGTATTTAAATTAAGCAAGTTATTTACGTTACAAGAAGTCCGTAAGATTCCGCACTTTTTTGAACACCCTGTGCATTTTTACATGAGAGTAAATATACCAAATAGTTGTTTCAGGGTTTCGGATTCATTCTTCCAAAACATTTTTTAATTTCTACCCGTTTATCGCTATTTTTCTTTCTTTTTACGTACTACATTTCGAGAAAAACCGAGATATCTCGACAATCGTAAAAGATAAGTATAGGTAATCTTTAAGAAACAAACATTATTTTTTAAAATGTAATTATATATGTGGAACACCCAGTATATTTAAAAATATTTTTAAAATGTAGTTATTATCGACTTACGTACCTTTACATAAAAGCATATTTCAGAATGTTTCTAGTTTAGGCTCTAAATTCCGTGCCGTATGTGGTACCCCACCCTGTATATAGTAACCCTTGGACAATTTAATGAATTAGCATTCATGATTTTTTATAAATATAAAATTAAAAGTTTTATACAATGAGAGGTTCGAATCCCATTCGTGGAATCTTTTTATGTATATAAAATTTTCAATTTTATATTTATAAAAATCATGAATGGTAAATCATTAAATTGTCCAAGGGTTACTATTTAAAATTTTCTGATAGCAATTATTATTAAATAATCAGCTACGTAGTTGTCGTGTGTGCAACCTTAGTGATATGCTTGCCACACGACAATAGTACACATAGTAACTGTTACCATGTAAGTTAATACAATATTCTGTTGCTAACAAATTATATACATATTAAGTTTCAATATAATGGAATGCTCAGTTGGTAGAGCACACGTCTAGTCAATGAGAGGACATGGGTTCGAATCTCATTCGATGGAATCGTTTTATGTATATAAAATTTTTAATTTATATATATATATATATATATATATATATATACGGGGCATGTAGCACTTTCATAAGAGACCCTATACCTACATACAGAGTGTTTCAAGTTATATCAATTTTTCTGAAAATGTAGGGTTTTAGAAAAAATTAAATATCTCCTAATAAAATTAACTCCAACATATTTACTCTTAGGTTTAAGTAAACTACTGTTTTTTTTTTTTATGATTGTGGACCTGAACAGGCTAAATAAGGCCTATCGTGCCAAAGCACTCAGGAACACTTAGGAGGATGGATAGAGGGATAATGAATTGCCAATAGCTGCCTATGAACAGCTACCTTAAATTTTCTCATATCATAAGTGAGAGGAAAACAGGAACTAGGGAGATCATTCCAGAGTTTAGAAGCCGTGTAGAAAAATGTGGATTGCGCCCGTTTGGTACGACAAGTGGAGATTTGTACTGCATACTGATGATGTGAATGAGCGAACCGAGTGTTCCTCGCAAAGATAGACTGTTCCCTTAGTCTACATATTGACTGAATAGTAAACACCTTTTTATAGGGTGTTCATTTTTTTCAGTTAAATTAGTAGAACACTCATACTGAAATATTCGGCTTATTGTAAATGGAACACCCTGTATTTTATACGCTTATCGTTTAGCTTACTTAATTACCTTTCAACTTCTATAAGGGTTTCCTATACCTAAACCTTCAAATTTTCAACTTATATAATAATTTTTGGAATTTGTTTGTTCCTGTATCATTTGTAGATTGAAATATCCTCCCAAAATGCCTACTTAATGTTTTTTTACTAATGTAGTAGTATTTTTTTTTACCAATAAGTAGAAAGCTCGGTACCAATCTTATGTGTACATGACAAACTTCAGATATTTGTAATTTACATATTAATAAATAATGTTAATGTAAGTTGTAAGTTTTGTAGTGTGCTGTGGAATTGCCGGTAACGCATTTGTTAATGTTACAATTCTGACATGTGACTTTTGGAGTGTTAATGTGTATGATGGAATTGTTGGCAATCATGTTATTGGCCAGTATTTTTTCGATGGCAATTTAAATGGTCAATAATTCCTTAGATTTTAAAGAAAGACTTTTGAGAACTTTTTTAAAGTATTCCTTTAATTATTAAACAAAATATGTGGTTGCAATTAGATGGAGCACCTGCACATTTCTCACGTGAATATTTAAATAGGAAGCTTCGTGATAAGTGGATTGGGAGAGGTGGACCAATTGCCTGGTCACCTAGATCTCCTGAATTAACATGCATGAATAAATTGATATAACTTGAAACACTCTGTATGTAGGTATAGGGAACCCTTATGAAAGTGCTACTTATTTTTTATGTAAAATTCGAAAATGCAGTAATATACGTGGTGTGTCATTAAAAAAAACATAACTTTGATATGTTACTTTTTGGATCACCCTGTATATTTAAAAATATTTTTAAAATGTTGCTATATTGACTTACATAAAAACTAAATGTCATTTTATCGTCTATATTGAAAATTGTTATGGTATACTCTCGTTGGAAAAAAAATTATATTGTAGGTGTGCAAATATCAATTTTATTGTTTTACGTCCTTAGAAACTATTTTGATTCTGCCACATGGACAAAGGCACGTCGTACTTACTAGTATCAATTGCGATTTAATCTTTTTGTTTATAGACCAATTCGTTGGTTAAAAGAGATTAATGTAATTTTTGTGTGTATTATTATGTATATTACATATTTATAAATAATTACGGTTTTTCGACATTATCTTGTGTCCACTGTATGCGCGTTATTACTGATCAAAATGAGAACCGTTTTATTTCTATTGGTGTATATCAAAATGTATATTGCATTATTAGATGCTCCTTTGAAATGATTATAATAAAGTTATTACTTACGAAAAAAATCGTATTCCTTATTCGCTGGTTCACTCACTCGCTCGTACATCGAAAATAGTCTTGTTCACACTCTGACTTTGAATGGAATTGAAACAAAAGGTTGAAATTTTCTCAGTATATTCTTTATTACAAAAAAAAGCTTGGAATTGTTAACCAGCCTAATCCCCCGATAAACATCGAAGGTATGGGCAAAATGTCTCTAAGCAAGCTCGTCAGTACAGGAAAAAACTTAGCAAACGTTGTAGAGTAGAACGAAATAAGAAACTCTTATTAAACACTATTTTTCCTTAAAGCTCCCGTTTTCCGTAAAACTAAAAAACAAGGAGAAATCCAAAAAACTTTCTCATCTGTGGAGATAATTATACACTAATTTCGGCGAGGCCGCTGCAAAATGGATCCACTCGATGACCAAGAGCTAAATTTTGTGCACCATCTTCGATGGCCAACAAGAGCCAAATTCTTTAGCCCGTGAGTGTTGGTGATTATTAATGTTGAATGCGGCCCAAAATCTATATTTACACACCAATTTCATTGGGGTCGCGGCAAAATTGATTTTCTCAATGATCAAGAACCAAATTCTGTGGTCCATAAGTATTGGTCTATTTTTAGGCCGAATTTTTGCCAAGGTATCCATTTATACATCAATTTTGATGGGGTCGCAGTAAAATTGTTTTGACGACCAAAGGGTAAAAATAAGTGCTGAGTGTCTGGCCATAACGTTCGTATTACACACAAGGTGTCCTTCACGACACCAACTCGTCGTACGGCTTTTTATTTGTCACGTGCAATATACGTATGCACGAAAGGTATGTAATAAATGTTTTTGACCTCACCCCTGAAATATTTTTCATTTAACTATTTGTACCTAGATATTTATCAATCTTATCACCATACTGCACTGTGCTGAACCAATTAACGGTTGTTTGGGTCCTGTTAAATGTAAATTATTATTGCTACGGGTAAGGTACGTATGATTCACTTCATAATTGAAGAGCTCATTATAGCTTTTCCGTACTAAACACAGACTTTCATATGCGTGGATGGATGGTACAGTAAGTATAAGCATTGTATATTTTTTAGGTACCAGAAATTCTTTGAGAAACACGTCTTTCAGGATTTTCTTTTTTTAGCTGAACTCTAGTACGTGACTTTTGTAATTAAAAATTCGATGTGTATCCGCGGAAGCCCCCAAAACAAAAATATTTCCGTTCTTGATTTCAATTGCTGTAAAACTTTTAGAGGCCCTAAGTGGACGCTTACTCAAATTCAAAAATGAACACACAAAAAAATTAAGAATACATAAGCGTATTGCTCTGTATCGCTTATCAATTCCTTGAATTAGGAATAATTCCAAATTGCATTCGGTTATTACGTGCGACATAATTATGGTCTTTAACCCGAAAACTGCATTCAATTAAAAATGTTCCCCACGCCACAGTTTAAATTTTAGAACTTTCAGTTCACTAAATTTAGGCATCACATAAGCGTTTTGATTTAAGCACAGTGAATGAAACAGAAGTTGTTTTAGCATATCATTAATCTCAATATGTTAATTTAAAGCGTTGTGTTTTCCAGCTTTATTTCATTAATAGATGCCGTTTTACTTATAAACTTTGGGGTAACTTTATTTTGAGAAGTTATAATAAAGGATCTATATAATTGATTTTTGGACCGTAGTCGATAAAACGTAAATACCTACAATCACAGTTAAAATGAAATGTAATTGTTAACTGCAAAATGAGATTCTACCACTTGTTCTAGTTCAGGTATCAATTTAATTAATAAGGTAGTTGATTTTAAATCAAAAAATGCAAACAAAGCTTTAAGTTAATGCAATTCATGTTCCAAGGTTATACTTTATTCTCATTGTGAAAAGTACAATAAACTTGTTTGTAATAATAAAATAATTATCGGACAATTAAACAGTCTTAAAATTCGATCGATTTCGTTTGATATTAATCGCCTGAAAAAGCGAGTTTAACAACAAGAATGCGTGTCCCTAAATAGCTTAACTATTTCCTGTTCGTAAATGTTTTTGTAAGAGTTCATTCTGCGTATATAACAATTCCAACCAGGACATTTTTACGTTTTTCTTTATCGCAGAAAAATTTCTATAAGAATCTTTAGCATTAAAATTGCTGATAACATTTAACTGTGCATTTCAGTACCGAAGAGTACTAAAATTTTAGAACGTAAACAATTACTGGTTGGTTCTCATATGTTTTACTTATCAATTGCATAATTAATAACAAACAAGAGTATTGCTGACGTTTCATAATTTTTGCAACATTCTCTCAATGATATACATTATTAAACAATGTAAGTAGTGAGTAGTATACAATAAAAAAAGGTAATTTTGGTCCCATGGCCATCGGCTTTTTAATATATTATGAAAGTAGCAAAAGCTGTATAGGTAGCCAAAGGCTGAATACATTAATTAGATAACATTTAAAGTTCTAATAATAATATTTCAACAGACACGTTCAATCTTCATCAACTTCTTTATTAATACTTAGAAAATTATTGTAAAATCGCATGATAAATCCGGTCTAACAGGATATGGTATTTGAAATTATTTGCTAATGCTGACTTCACTTTTCTGAAGGATCATCAGTAACTTTTCAGGATTAATTAGCTATATATTGGTTTGATTTAATTTTTTTCCACAAAACATTACAATTACATTTAAACTAACCAACAAAATTGCATGTTCCCAATTCTTGGAACAAATTAATATTGAAAATACCTGAACTCGTTGAACGGTTTTAAAAAGTCCTTCACATATCACTAATTTAAATTCTTGCACTATTTAACAAAAACCATTTTGTTAAGTTAACTTATAACTTTCCTACCTTTCACGCGACTGTCATATAAACACATTACTTAGTAAGATCAGGTAAAAATAATACCACGCAAGCGCTAAGTTAGCATATTTGTTGATTACCACGTGCAATATACATTATTCAGAATGATACAATAATTAAAGTAAAAAAATATTTGTTGGGCGTGTATTCTGTAGCTGTGTTTATTCAAAAAATGTATTCTTTGATGAAAAATTTAATAAGTAGATAGATCATCAATGTATATAATGGATTAATGCAAATTACAGAAATTCATAATAAGCATCCAAGTAGGTAAAGAATTTTAATGTAACAGTCCATGACGATTTTCCTATAAGTAATGTACAGATTATTACAAAATCGGTCGCATACTTAATTAAATTATTGTTACCCATGTCTAATTAAGAACTGTACATTCTATATATTCTTTAAGTTTCACAGATCAAAATTAATTACCTATATTAAAAAAAGTTAATCAGCAACAATTAAAGTCCTAATAGCCAAATGTCCAATACTGCGCATCGAGCATTAGACCATAAAGAGACCAATTTTAGTATTGTGAACCAAACGGATAATATTTAAAATGTCTGCTTAATAATTCAAGCGAGATTAAAGTACCAATACACGCATAAAAAAGTTAGTTCATTTAAAAATTTTTCACAAATCTGGTATTTTGTGTATTTAGTACACTTTCACATTCGTACGTGTTCACAAAAGTTATATAAGTAGCGTTGCTTAATGCGGTTTTTGCTGCAAACGTAAAACAAGCAAAGAAAGGCCTAAATCAAATTTTTTCACATTCTGACGATTAATAGATGCTGTACCAGGTATGTAAAATGAACCGAATAATTTTTAAATAGAGTGATTTAAACATGTGTATAATTAATCGCTAATTATGCGCCATTTTGCGCTCCAATAGGAAATACGTTGTGACAAAAATTCTATACACGGGTTAACTTGACGGAACCGCAAACTTCAGGATAACCAAATTTTTCTTGTACATTACCTAGTTGCCCTGTTAAAATAAAATTTTGCGCCCACATAGAAAAGAAGTGATTGTAAAAGGTACAGTCCGCTCGGCCAAAGAATGCCTGAACGTTGGATGCGCATTCGTCCAACTTCAAGTCTCTTAAGGGCGGCATGTCAGTGGCGGCGCCACCAAAAGCGCGTTCCGTTTATTATCATGTATTACACTAATTAATTATTTATTTCTGTTATTAATTTACATACGTAATTGTTAATTTAACTTTATTACAATTATTGTAACAAAACGACAGTGAACCATTTTGTGTCCTATGTGAATTTTAAAGCTCATAATACTCAAATTTATTAGACAAATATGTATAAACAACAAATACTTTCACAATACATAGTAAAATAAATAAGTAGTTTTGCGGCGCATGTAATGCTAATGGAAATATATATGGAAATATAAAAATTGATTACCTAAGAAATATCATAATTTTTTTTAAATCCTGAATAATACTCTTAAAATACAGCCTTGTAATTCAAATATAAAATTTATTACTTGTCAACATGGTTACTTTTTTATTTTATAAATGTTCAAACTATTACTGTTCATATGTAATTCAAATAAATAAAATATTTTAAAATTTTTTGTGGTTTGGTGACGAATAATTGAAAACGCGACACCGACGCCACTGGTAATGCTTTCAGTCGCTATTGCGTTAACGAGTGCGGCCGAATGCGCGAACATCCATGCGCCACACGAGCCATTCTTTGGCCGCGCGGACTGCATATAAAATGAACCGGGTCATTTTTAAATACTGTGATTAAACATGTGTATAATTAATCGCTAATTATGCGCCATTTTGCGCTCCAATAGGAAATAAGTTGTGACAAAAATTCTATACACGGGTTAACTTTACGGAACCGCAAACTTCAGGATAACCAAATTTTTCTTGTACATTACTTAGGTGCCCTGTTAAAATAAAATTTTGCGCCACATAGAAAAGAAGTGATTGTAAAATTACATTATCACGGTTAAGTTCAAACCTGTGAATCTCTACATAAATCAGTTTTTTCTTATCCAGTAATTAGGCAGCAATTATGCCCCGTTTTGCCACGCTAAAATAACATTTGCAGCCTTTATAGGAAAGAAGTGATTGTAACATTACATTGACACGGCTAACTTCACGGCTGTGAACTTCAGCATAAATCGATTTTTTCTTATGTAGGCGCCAATTTTCGCCCCACAGGGAATAAGGTTATCGCAAAAATTACATCGACAAGAATAACTTCATAAAAAATTTGAATAAATTATTTTCTTGCGCGATATGTGCCGTTAAGTTTAATTTTGGACCCCTATAGGCAACAAATTATAATGAAAATTACATCCACACAGCTAACTTTAATGCCGCGACCTTCTGCATAAATTCATTTATTCTTATGCTGTAATTAGGCGCCAATTATGCGCTAAATTAACAACTAAAAAATAAAATTTTGTGCAACCATGGGAAATAAGTTATTGCAAAAATTAACTCGATAGGGCGAACTTCACAATAGTGAACTGTGCATAGAAAATTAGTTTTTCCTTGCGCGTCAATTACATGCTAATTATGGGCCGTTTTAAACAATAATTTGTATATCAGAATATTTCATAAGTAATTGATAACGATAAGCATATTTAAAGGAGAACACACGAGTTCGAATTAATTTAAAGTTAAGATAAGTAAGAATAATCAGAATCCAATTAAGTTAATATTAGAAAAAAATTATTTTAGTCAATGCAAGAAAATGGGTTAGCATAAAAAAAAATTTATTTATTCGGAAGTTAACGGCTGTGTGAAGTTAGCCGTATCGTTGTAATGTTTACTATTTGTTTTCTATAAGGGCGCAAAATTTATTTTCAACGGCGCATAATGTGTGCCTAACTGCTGCATAAGAAAAAAAATGATTTATCCAGAAATTCGACGCTCCGTGAAGTTAGCCGTGTTTATAAAAATTTTACTTATTTCCTATTGTGGCGCAAAATTTGTGTTCAACTGCGAAAAATAGCGCATAATTAGCGCCTAATTATACACTTTTAAATCACATTATTCAAAAAAGAGCCAACTATCTTCATAAACGTTTTTGTACCGTTTTGTTAGTCTGATTCCTTCAGTTCATCATTCCCGTTCGTGTGTGCGATTACAGAAAAACTTTTTCTCAATTTTATTTTCGTCAATTGCATAGCAAGTAGAGATGTGGACAATGGTAGTTTGACCTTGATCGGATGACTCCTACTGTATCAAAAGTTAACGATAAAGGATTGTCAATATGTACCTAAAGCAATACGAGTGTCAATCGGAAGCATATTTATGGAGGTTCCAGATATGTGTTTTATCTTAACTTTTGATCTGTTCCACAGGGGAAAAACGTTAAGTTCGACACCTTCATCATCGCTTCAACTATTTTAATAAAACTTTATATGAGGCTCTAATGGGTGCTTTAGATTGATTTTCGCATGGCATGTCGGTCCCTTAGGATAAGGAGGGCACTTGAAGAGCCGATCTGCCAGAGGGAGCATGTGAGGGATCAGAGCCTCAGTACATTTTAGGGGGCCCATACTGCCGGCCCATTTTTGAGCCCTGTCTTTCCTATGGATATTTAACATGAACATTTTTACAAGTATTTAAAGTTACACGCGGAATGTGCAATTCATGGCCCTTATTAGTTAGTGTCAAGTTTAGTCCTTTGATTTGACTAATCACTTTTACTTGTATAAATTACATAACACCAAGGAGCTTTTCTCTTATGGTTCATCACATTATTACGTAATACCACTATCCTGCCTTTCACTTGCGTAATAAGGAAAACATAATCCTTTCGCTTGCGGCACTACTTTTTGGATTACGTAATACCCCGCGTAATCTTCTTCCTAAGTATTAATCTCTTCCACGACAGATGTATCTAAGAAAGATGGTGTACGAAGACCTGGAGGTTCTCTTTGTAAAAAAACGGTAGTTGAACTAGGGGGCTAGTAGCAACCTTTCTTGAATCACCTAATGACAGTGAAGGGAAGCCTGGTACCCTTTGAATTTGAGCTAACGGGCTCGTGGGGGTAGTAGAATTCTTTCTTGGAAATATGAATAAGGGTGGATTTTTGGGTTTAACGTCAATGGGCTCCTTTTTAGGTGTTTTTTATCTAGATCGATTTTATTTACTATTTCAGTTAAAGGTTCGATTAGAGGCCTATAAGTACTTTCAAATGTTCTTTCATTATCAATGCGAGCAGTTTTAATACTGTTATACTTCTGCTGTATTATTTTACGAGCCTGAATATTTTTTTTTCTTTAATATCATCTCCTTGTTATCCAATGAAGCGAAACGGGTTTACTGAACAGGTACTGGTTTACCCCGAACAGATAGCTGTTAATAACTAAACAGATCAGTACCTACTAAACTACTGTAAGCAGTTGCGTTGGCCATATGTCTGAGGTTGCTTGTTCTAAAGCACGTAATTCATCCCATTGACGGAATGGAACAGTAATAATAGAATTTTTATTGATTGCTTGAAACAAATTAAGTTTCGCAGCACCACTAAGTGTTAAGTGTGGTACTTTCCATTGAATTTTATTTAAGGTTATTGTCGCATCAACGTCACCATGGTAGCAGTTTGTATTCCTTCTAGATCGAATTAAAATCAACTCTTGACGCATATTCACGATCACTTGACGATAATCCTCCATTATTCCAAATATGTGGTTCAATGGTAAGCATGCTGTAAAAGATTTTTCTAAATTTTGCTCATCGAATTCCACTTGTAATGGTTCTTCATTGTTTGGTGACCACCCCAAATGACTTAGTGCTTTGATCTTGCTAGCCGTATTAGAAATATATTATCCCTTAAGTGTAAATGTTATGTCTGGATTTCTGCAAACGTCCACTCTTCGACCACATAACTCATAACGAATTTCTTCGAAGAGAAAGTTGGGAAAATTATTAATTAAGTTGTATCTAATCAATCTAATCAAAACTATCATAGGTAACCGAAATTAGATCTTGAATTTGAATTAAGATGCGTATTTCTTCGGAAGGTCCATAATTAGAGGATCCATACGGAAGATAAGTGTGAATAGATGATTTAATTATAGTATCATCAAAATGTACGTTTTGAAAGATGTTTAATGATTCGACCTTTGTCGGTGAGAACTTTTAAACCAATTGGCGTTAAAAAGTATTTCTCTGCAGAAGTTAACCGCAATAAAGGTTGATGACTAATTAATGTCTTACTGTAGAGATGATGTCTTTTATATGAATTTTTGAAAGATGGAATTGATCATTGATTAATTCTCAGACTCATGTTCTTTTAGTTCTAAGCGTACTATGAATGGTTCACTTTCACTAAAGTCTATTAATTCGCCATTTTGATTAGTCTACTTAATTGTTATATTACTAATTATGTCGGTGTTTACTTCTAAATATTGAGTATTGCTGGGAGTTTTTTCTAGACGATAGCCTGGTGGGACTGAAAAGGAAAAAAAAGGTGCAAAAATTGTAAAAAGTCAGATACACAAGTTATTTGTTCCAAATGTAAGCTTTATTTATGTGGTACAGACGATAAAAATTGTTTCTGGGATTACCATCGTAGAAAATATTATGTTTTCCCCTCTTCTTCTTAATAAAACCTGTTTAATGGATAAATATCTATTTGTGTTATTTTTTACATGTAATCCGGCAAGACCGCCTTGCAATCTCATATTATACTTTTGCAGGTTTCCCGCTTCGATAAGATCCTTTTATAATGTTGCACTCTACGTGTAGATTAGTGTGTTTAATATTTGGATGTCTAACGCAGACGTATGTAAAATATTTGGTTCTAATATTTTAGACTCAAATCCAAGCATGAGATCAATGCTATTTTCTTTAGGAAAATAGGATATACAGTCTGATGAGAAGTATAAATATACGATTTAATCTGAAATCGGAAGCTATTCATTTTACAAACTATACCCGCATCGTTTAAAAAGTAAGAGAGGAAGTTATGCTGAATTCTTTTCACTATATTAACTTAAATTAAACGAACAGTAAAAAATGAAATAAAGTACTTGTTATTTCTAAAGTTGTTATTAAAAATAAGACTGTAACGTTGTGTGTTGATTAAAAACACTGTTAGTTAATTACAAATTACAGTCAAAATCAGAGTATATCGATTCGTTAAAAAGAGTTAAATTTTATGAACAAGTATTTTGGGTTTGTACGAAACTTGAAAAATTCAAGCTTACTGATTCGCAATAATGCAAATTCAAGAACAACACCATCGCTAAGTGATCTATCTTCGCTTTACTGACAATACTGTTGCTATTACTCAAATTAATGGCTTGCATTACGTTGACTTTCCTGGCAATAATTAAAACATTAGAATTTATTTACAAGTCTGATATTTAATTAGTCGCAAACCTCATATCTGATCAAAAGAATTGGCCGTCTAGTAGTAGGTACGTTGTGCTATTTGAATTAGATACGCTGGATGAGGTGAAGTGTTGCATCATGTAGGGCAGGTAAAAAAATGAAACTACTCAAATTAAAATTAACGAGCTTTGCGCAATAATGGTTCAACTATTGTGGGAAAGAACCACCAATAAAACCCACTTTATTTATAAATAAGTAATTGCACAAGTACATTAGTAAATCAAATAACACAAAGAAACAATGAACGTTTAGTTACACATAAACACAATTTAAAAAAACATGCAGTCACACCCGCAATTGTCATAAATAAATCAGCATGAAAATTGTAATACCAAAAATGTGGCCCTTTACAACCAATCATGCCGGTCTTTAAATAAATAAGCAAATAAAACAATAAGCCAAACTGCGGTACATATAAAATACAACAGCAGTAAAATTGCACAGGTGATAATAAGGTAAAGCCAAGGACAAAAGAAAATAGACAAGGAATTTACAGGTACACAATTGTTTAGTGGCCACTAAAGCACAAAATACATACGTACACTTACAATAAGTTACATATAAAGAGAAATTAGTTTGCAGGCAAACAATTCTACTTAAACAAACTAACACAAAAAACTCATTAAACAAAGCCTTACAAGGGTAAGTTATAAATAGGTCATAACACCGTGACCGATATATAAGTTTGAGTGCGTTAGTAAAATACAGCGTCTCTTTCTCAGGTTACATATTCATCTAAACAACAATAAAACAATAAAAATAAAATTCGAGGTGTTTAATGGTCATCTGGACCCGGGAGTATGTAAACACTCGACAATTGCCTTTTACAATTATAACCAAGCTTTATCCTGTAAACGCTGGTCTACGCCCACCGCTACACAAAAATAAATATAAACAATAAACAACAATGCTAATTCACCCAAATACAAGAGTGAGGGAGCTCTGTACTGTGTTTTATTTTAGCTCAATGAGCCCGCGTGCGAATGAGATACCTTTGTAAGGCAATGGTCGATTTTTAATACGCTACATAGGGTTGTAGAATTGGTTACTGTGAGCTTAAATTACATTAAAAACACATACTTACGTTGAATATTATAATCTTTCAATTAACCGCTTATTCACCAATATTTAACGGGTTACTATACGCCGTTTAAACCCAAGACTATAACGATTATTTATACATATATAGTTCACACGCACTCTGATTACCACCCGAATATTTAGCTGAGTAAAAGAAAAAAACAAATTCGCGGTTTGAGTTTTCCAAGAATGTATTCGATCAAATATTTAGATAGACTGTTTACAATGAAGGTATTTAATCAAACACCCCGATCGATCATCTTACTTAATTAAAAACTCTAACTACAACTGCCTTCCCCTCCGATTTCAAACTAACTATATTTACTTCCGAAAATCAACTCCCGTTTTTCAAACGTAATAAAAAAACAAGAAACATTACGTGGAAACAGTTTCATATTAATTATTGAACGAAATCTTAATTTTAAAAATATTCACTCGTCCGTAGACAAAGCATACATTTAATATCAAATTTCCTAGTACCAAACAAAGACACCTTTGTTACAATAATATCATTTTCGCGGTCCGGTACCTGCAAGGTACATACAATTTAGGATTAAATCAAGAGAAACTAGGTCCCTCGATAGCTCAGATGGTAGAGTCCTACTCTACCAAAGTAGAAGTCGTAGGTTCAAGTCCCACTCGAGGCAATCTTTTACTGTATGTACATTAAAATACAAATGTAATGTTACTTCAGAATGATACAGAAAGTACATACAGTGGAGTTTGTAAAGATATAAGTAGCATCAAATGTTATCTAATTAGAATGACGCGACAAACCTAATATATAAAACTACTTCAAATATAACAAATTCTTAGTGCAGTGTTGTCACTTAAAGACGTCAGAATGATTTTACATGTACGGAAAACATACTGTAAAAATATATTTAGAAAAGCGCTGTGACGACAAAGTACTGCACTAAATTTGTATACAATTTTACGCATTTTAGGATTTTGAGGTTTTTCAAAAATCTTAACTTGGAAGAGTAATTTGGAAACCATACTCAAAACGAACATTTTTAGGTTTTAATGCAATCGACTGCTAGCATATATACAGGGTGCCCCAACGATTTGGGGGTGGAATATTATACGTATACTATTGATTAAAAAAAATCTTATAACAGATTATTGTATTCAACAACGAGGAGCATCTTTTAAGGATATTTTTATATATACAGGATGGCCCATTTTCGAGCACCACACTAAACACTAAACGTATGTTTTTTTAATGGAACACCCTATATATTTGTATATATTTGAATTCTCTATTAAATGATGTGCAAAATAATATGATACTATGGGTCTACGACTAACGGTATCTAAGTTATCGACATTCTTCCGCTACCTTGAAAGATATCGGAGTAAAATTTTGGGATTTGTTTTTCCAATGTGTCTTGTTTTAATTTCTGCATTCAGGTTGGAGAAACTTTTTTTCTACATATACAGGCTGGTCCATTTTGCTAAATGTTATATTTCTAATTTTTTTTAAATGGCACACTCTGTATTTTATTACAGATTTGAATAGCATTTTGACGAGCTTTTAATAGATACTCACTTTGAACTACCTATTATTAAGTGTTTTTGAATTATTTAGTGATAAGTTGAAAATTGTAAAAATTTTTTCCTTTTTTTGAGTTTGTCACAATATGGCCTAAAATAAATTAAGACAATGTCACAATTCATAGATACACAAAAATGAAACAATGCTAATTGCAATAACACTGAAGTTATAGGTTTTGTGACACAATTCAACATTTTAGACCACAAAAGAGGAACGTGTAATAATTATTTACTCGTAAAACGGCATAACTATAAACGTTAAAATGGAATTAAAGAACACAATGAATTACAAATTTTATTATTCCATAATAATATTGCAAAATGCGATACGATCTGCGAAATCTTCCAGTCGTAAGCTTGATGCAAGTACAAATAATATGGGTGATATTTAGGTTTGCTCATAATTCTTTGTATTGTCAGACCTACTTGTACCGCAATCTCACGAACACTAGCGTGAGGATTTTCTTCTAATCCTAACAAAACTGTTAACTCGTTTTCTTCGTTTGTAACTGTACGTTTTTCTACATTTCTTTTTTTGCATTTGACATATCCTGTGTCATCAAATCGTTCTCGATGAAGTTGGAACGATCCAGGTTTTGGATGTCTAACTAAAAGGTACTTTTGTTCATAAGTCCAGGATGGCAACACATAGTTTCTTTCAGCTTCTCCCAAAGCATAGATCATATTAATGAGCTCTTCATTTGAGAAATTCATCGCACACTAAGTAGGTAACCAGTTAGTAACGAAGTTACTATGCAGATAAATACCTAACAATTCTTCCCGAATTATTTATAATAAGTGGCTTTCATTTGTTAAGTTGTTAAGACACAGAAAGAGACAAGCGAAAGCCAAGCTACTATGATGGATTTTAAAGTTTATAGTTATGCTGTTCTACGAGTAAATAATTATTAAGCGTTGCTCTTTTATAGTCCAAAATGTTGCAAGATGCTCCTTGTTGTTGACTACAATAATCTGTTATAAATTTTTTTTTTAATCAACAGTATGCGCGTAATCCTCCACCCCCAAATCGTTGGGACACCATGTATATATATATATATATATATATATATATATATATATATATATATATATATACAGTGGAATCGGCCTTGTTATTTCAAAACTATTCAAGCTAAAACGATCAAATTTAATATGCATGTTGTTTACAAAGCCTTCTATTATTTCCACAGTTTTGTTATTTTTTTAACTGACAAGGTCGGGAGCTGCACAGTCAACTTGATTTTTGTTAAATAGGATGGGGATCAAATCGCATACCATTTGAAATGTATTTTCAAGGCGAATTGCCGCTTGCCATAGTTATCTCTAAAGATAACTTCGCTATTGTAAATTAAAGATTGGTAGTAGATATTAACTGGATAACTGAAGATAATAATAATAAAAGAGTCGTATTTACCTCGATAAATCAAATAACTTGAATGAACTAGTGCAACGAATTCGAGAAGAAACAGCAAACATTCCTCGCGAGTTCATTAAGAATTCCGTTGAAGGATTTTCTAATCGAATTTATTACTGCCAAGAGGTGAATAGGGAACAGTTTGACCATGGCTTATAAATGATTCCTGTACTAGATGAACTTCCTAAACTTAAAACACGGTTTCAACAATGTGATGTTACAAACAATTCATTATTCTCCATGCTAACTGGATCTTCAGTTATCCAGTTAATACCTACTCCCAATCTTTAATTTACTGTAGCGAAGTTATCTTTAGAGATAACTATGGCAAGCGCATGTCACCTGGAAAATACATTTCAAACCTGTCCCTGAATTCCACTTGAAATACCTTTCAAACGGTATACGATTTGACACCACTTCCTATTTAAAAAAAAATCAAGTTGGCTGAGCAGCTCCCGACCTTGTCAGTTAAAAAAAATAACAAAACTGTGGAAATAATATATATATATATATATATATATATATATATATATATATCTTTACTCAAACTAACTGGAGATATACGGCAGTAAAGGTGTATAATAAATTGCAAGCATCAATACAAATAAGTCGTGTTTTATGTTTAAATTACAAGACCTATATGAAGCATATCAAGGTACATTTGCGTTCATATTCCATAGATGACATTCTTACTAAATTATTCTGGAATTGTAATACGTTTATATGTAGTATAAAATACTAAAACAAGATGTTAGTAAATATAATACTATGGTAATTGTCCTGGGGATAACAAGCTTTTAACTTAATCCCCAGATAGCTACGTTATGTATACAAGGTGTATTTTAAAATCACCGACAAACGAAAACTGGAGATTCTATGATTCAAAATAAGACAAAAATGATCATAAACGCTTTTCCGAAAATGCTTCCTAACCAAGATACCGGTTGATTAAAAAATAATGTTTTTAAGATTTTTTTAAGATTCCTCAAAAACTACAAAAGATATTACACTGAGACTTGGCACACCTAAATGTCTAATTAAGTACAATTAATCAGGTGAGTTTGAGTCAACTGGCCCCATCCAGTGGCGTAGAATATGTTAAGTTAATCACTTTAAGTAAAAAAAACGCACGTCCCTGCTTTTTTTGAAGAAATATTTTTTTGTTAAATTCAACATTTAATTCTGCAAATAAAATCATACTTAGTATTTTTTCGATTCGGCACCCGTTTTTGAAATATTTTGCATTAACATAAACGACTACATTATTTAGTAATAACCAAATTAAATAAATCAGAGATTGCTTTGCATTTGACAGCTACGTATCTTATGTTTGCTAAAATAGTTGCACTTACGCGTGTTTTGTAATTCATTGTTTGTGTCTAATTACTGTAAAAAAATTAATTATTCCAAACGAGAACTGGTCGATATGGATTTATGTTATGGTAATACTAATTGCAATGCTCGTGCAGCTGCTCGACTTTATGAACAAAGATTTCCAAATAGAAGACATCCACATCATACTACATAGAACCGTTCATCGTAACTTGTTAGAGTATGGAAGTTTAAAAGGAAAGAAAAATTCCGGACGAAATGCTCGTGTACCAGTTGAAAATGAGTAACAAATTTTAGATAGAGTTTATGAAAATACATCAATAAGTACGCGTGAGTTAGGTTTAGAATTTGGTGTGTCGCATAGCAAGTCTTGGAAAGTTTTACGAGAACAAAATTTACATCCCTTTCACCTACAAAAAGTGCATGTGCATTATTGCCTGCTGACCATCCTCGTCGAATGAATTTTTGCGAATTTTATTTAAATAAAAATGCTGAAGATGTACAATTTGTTAGAAACTTATTGACCACTGATGAGTGTATTTTTTCCCGAAATGGAATAATAAACTTGCATAATTTCCACAAATGGTTAGATGAAAATCAGTATCCAACTGTAGTTACAGCTCACCAACATAGATTTAGCGAAAATATTTGGATAGGTATACTAGACGATCACCTAGTAGGACCTATCCGTTTTCTTCAAAGACTTACTGGCGAATTCTATTTAAATTTTTTGAGAGAAGATTTGCCAGAATTGTTTGACGACGTACCCTTAGATGTTAGAATGAACATGTATTTCATGCATGATGGTGCACCACCACATTCTACACGAAACGTCTGAGAATTTTTTAAATGCATGGTTCCCTGGACGCTGGATTGGACGAGGAAGTGAAGTACCGTGGCCGGCACGATCGCCAGATTTAAACCCATTGGATTTTTTTTTTTTTGTGTGGGGGTATCTGAAAACTCGTGTCTATTCTGTTCAAATTGATAATCGAGAGCAACTCGAAAGCATACAGATACAGATGGCATGCGATGAGATTAGGGCTATGCCACAAATTTTTCAGCTTGTTAGGTTTCATTTGCTAAGAAGAATACAAGCTTGCATTCAAAAGGAAGGAGGACATTTTGAACAATATGTATAAAAATAATTATTATTTTGTTTTGATTCCTTCAACATCTCTTTAATAATGTACCTAATAGTTAACTGCGTTATTTTTTTGTAAAATAAAACAAATTTTGATTTTTATTGAATAATGTGGTCGTTTATGTTAATGCAAAATATTTCAAAAACGGGGTGCCGAATCGAAAAAATACTAAGTATGATTTTATTTACAGAATTAAATGTTGAATCTACCAAAAAAATATTTCTTCAAAAAAACCAGAGGCGTGCGTTTTTTTTACTTAAACTGATTAACCTAAAATATTCTACGCCACTGAATGGAGTCAGTTGACTCAAACTCACCTGATTAATTTATTTAATTAGACATTTAGGTGTACCAAATCTCAGTGTAATATCTTTTGTAGTTTTGAGGAATCTTAAAAAAACCTTAAAAAAGTATTTTTAATCAACCTGTATCTCGGTTAGGAAGCTGTTTCGGAAAAGCATTTTGTCTTATTTTATATCATAAAATCTCCAGTTTTCGTTTGTCGGTGATTTATATATATATATATATATATATATATATATATATATATGCGCATTAAATCATTAATTGTTTAGTTATTATTTGTTTAGTAATGTTAAGTTTATTGAAATACATACTGAAGTATTTAATGAATTATCGAATAGGTTAATTCAATAAATGGTTTTGATTTGATGGATATATATATATATATATATATATATATATATATATATATATATATATATATATATATATATATATATATATATATATATATATATATATATTCCTCATCAATTATTTAACAAAACTTGTAAAAATTAATTTAATTTTTCAACATCTTTAACAATTTCAATAGATATTACTACTGACGAAGATAACTGTAAGTGTTATCGAAACGTTTAGATTGTATAATTTAAACTACACCATTAAAAAACCCAAAAAAGATAAGTGTTGGATTAAGGCTAATAATGGTGAAAGTTTAGATTTTCATACAACAAAACTTGTGTTTCCTAAAAACAAAAGGGTTCCAGTAAAGTTTGCCACGCATAGTTTTCAGACACAAACGGGCGTACGACAGGGAATGAAACGATTATAACAAACTATGTTACTATAAATCTACCAGTTTACCACACATTTAAATTTAAGGATGGATTTATTTGAATATCATTGTGTGCCAGCATCATGCAGAATAACAAGCCCTTGTCGCACGTGGTAAATTCAGAAATCGTATTTACAGGGTTTCCAAGTTTATAGTTTTTCAGTAGGTTAAAGATTTAAAAGTTTTTAATGGAATGCCCTAATTTTTATTATTGCAATCGATTGCTTGTACCAACAATATTATGACCTGATATTGTCGTTTTTGTTATTCCTGGTAATTTCGGAGATATGGCATCCACCTCTCCAAAATAAATTACCTAAGAACATATAATCCAGCATTTCTTTGTAAAATTGCCATAACCCTAGATTGATGTAGCATAGTAAAAATCGTGAGGGTCTGTTTTACAAAATAAGTAAGAAGTTGTGTGATTTGTGTTCCAAAATTAATCGAGACGACATGTAATTCATTTGTTTCTGATATCATGGAGAGCTCAAATATATTCCATAACTATTAAATTTAAAAAAAAATTTGAAGTTGACAATTTGTGACAAATATTGCGTGCGTTATTGTGGCGATTGTACTTTCCAAAAACCAGCGAACAAAAATTTTTATTTTTCTAAGAAATGGGGATAAACAAAGATCTTATAAAGAATTTTGCAATTTGTTCATTGCCCTCTACCCCCGTAAAACATATAGAAAAATCTACCGTCTGCAGGACAGTAACAAAATTTGTTGAAACTGGAAGAGATCCGGATCCTTAGACCGAAAATTGCTATTGGTGATGAGAATAAGTGCCATTAAACCACATATTAACGTGGGATAATGACTGATTTTTTTGTCTTTCCTTCAGAGATTATCTCCTTATCTCTGGTTTCTTTAAATTCATCTATACTTATTACATATGCATTATTTGTACATGTTCCCTAAGCGTAACAGGGTCGGCAGTTTAGCCGTGCAAAACGTAACATGCTCACCTCTCTACACAATAAAAGTCACCTAGGAATGACAAATTTTAACAATTTTTATACTAGAAAGAAAGGAAGTGAGCATTGTTTACAGTGAACACGAACAGTAATAATAGTACTATAAGATATTATAGTAGGTACAATGAGTGAGTAACATTAAAGAACGTAACATATATTAAACAAACTGCATACAATAATACAATACTGTAAAAAATAACAAAACTGCGTAAAAGAACTAAAATTGTTTTTGTCTTACTTTTAATTCTGCTTCTGAATAATATTTATAAGATTAATTTTCTCTGTTAATTGATGTTCTATAGCTAATGTAGCCTGGGTAGTTGTGGAACGTAAGAAATTTGTAATTATTTTCAATTTAGAAAAGCTCCTTTCTCCACCTGCCACATTTACTGGCAAGGTTGCAATGCTGAGGTTAGGAGCAACATCTAAAGTAGTGATAAGTTTTAATACCTCAATTGAATTTTGTATTACAAAACAATAGCTAAAGGATGCATCTTAATTTGACTTATAAAATGCTATTACTAATTGCTTAAATTGATGTCACTGAGAATAATGCTACTGCGGCTATTGCTAGGCTTCCTCCAATTAATAGCTCAAATCTCTCTTACTGGCCGTGATTAAATAATCAGAGTTGATTTACAAATCTGATTTAGAACTCGCAAAATTCTAACCTGATTAAAAAAAAACAGTGATCGTCTAGGGGGCAAATAACCTACGTTGTGTAATGTGCATGAGATAGGGTCGGATAAGCTTAATTTGTTGCATAAGGTGGCACGGTAATTAAATGAAACAAAACTACAATTAAGATGAACGAGTTGCGCTACCTGGTGATTCGCTCGTCATCCTATTTACATCGGGAGGAAAAAGAATCACCAAGAAAACTCCCTTTATTCCAATAATTATCACACAAAGAAAAAAACAAAAATCAGATAACACAAGTAAATCGCAATCAAAGGATTAAAGATGTATCAACGCTACTCTATCGGTATTAAAGGCGTACAAAATCTATAACATTGCATAAAACGAAGTTTAATCATAAATAAACATAAAATCATGTCTACAAATGGTGTTTAAATTTAAGCAAAATAAACAGGTAATAAATAACAAACAGGGGATCCCTTTTGGAACCAATTCCTGTCTGCTTTTAGGTACATAATTACATATAAAGCATTATGCAGGGTGTGGGACAACCGGACATAAACAGAACACAAAAAAAACAAAGGATATCATTAAATCAAGTTAAAAGGGCGTACCTTACAAAATTTAAATATCACCAAAATAAAATGCAAAGCAATTTCAATAACTACAAATAAGGCAATAAACATAAACAGTGTGATCGTATCCACAATAAGATCGTCAATCAATCACAAAAAAAAAGGGAAGAGGGTTATCCCGACCATGTAGCTCTTTTGTTTAACCAATCATGGCGGTTTTTAACACCTAAATACATTAAGCACTCTAGTAATACATATTACAAATTCAACCTACATGAAAAATAACAACAGAAAATTAAACAGGTTACAGATTATTTAAGTAGATAAAATGAAAAGGGCAAGTACGTTACACATACAAATTTGTGGATACGAGCACAACAAATGATACACATGGACAGTAACAATAAATGATATAATTGCGTACACAGAAAACCATTCGTGGCCAAACACATTAAATCCGCAGTTGAGACAAAGTATAACATCTGAAACAAAGCCCTGCAAGCACCGATTCACCTACATGATCAGTAGGTATTATTACAAATGCAAGATAATAAAACGGTGATCCCTTCTCTCAGTTTTCTTAGGCATAAAACAAAACACAAAAATATAGACATATAGGCATATAACGGTAACAGAGAGACGTTTGGATAGATATATAGATAACTAGATCATTAGGATCAGCTTTATGATTTTATACCTATGATCGTTTGTGTTTTATCACTATAAATACAGGTTAGAATTATCAATACACAAGATAGAACACATAAAAAAGAGAGCGAGCTTCTCTGCGCTGCATAATTTCAATGAAAACAACAGCTTTGCAAGTCAGTGTTTCAGTTTGGTTTTAACAATTTAAATGAGTAGGTAGAATGACCTTTTCTGTGTAATTTCACAAACCGTAAAATCTTTTCTTTTACTTACATTATCAATGTAGGATATCCTTTTAAGCTTTCACCAGCACAAATGTTTAAATACTCGGATTTATCGATTAACACAAAAGAAAAGACGATTTTACATTGATCAACACAACACAACAGTTTCACAAGGTAACTCTTACAAAAAAAAAAGATCTAATTTACCAAACACAAAATCGATGTCAAATCTTAATAACGCACACTTTGAAAATTCAAATGCAACTCCCTTATTCTAAGCACCACAACCGTTTTTATTCCTTCATCCCCTATTTTCCATATCAACTAACAAAAGCAATAAAAATATTTCGTGTGAACGCTTTTGCCTTTAATTATGAAAAGAAACATTATTTCTAATTAACATGTGCAATCAACCGTAGAAATCCTGTATTTAAAATATCACATTACAACCCATGAACAACTTATGCTTTGACCGCGGTGTAATTTTTTGTATAATACTGACATTTTTATTTTCAAAACGCCTTTATAAACATATTTAGCAATTTGTCTTGCCCTTTCGATAAATGCAGTTTAGCCTGCACCTGCAACTTAAAAACCTCTGGTTGCGGGCCACCCTCAGTTAAAATCCTACACAAATATGTCTTACAAAAAAAAGAAATACAAACCATTCTTAAATAACAATTATTATATAATAACTTTTAGTAATTATCTTTTGCTATCGCGACAACAATTTTAATCGGAATATTTTCAATGTATTCATCAAATTTTCGTAGTGTGCGACCTACAAACAAAAATTGAAAATCATTGCTGTAGCTATTCATAAAATCAAATCTGGATTCTAAAACATTATGATCTATTGTAAAAAAATAAAACTCAATTTTAAATTTTAATTTGGGATCTGCAACCGGATCATCGCGAGCTTCGTGAAGAAAGTTAACAGTCGGATTCTGTGACGAAATTGGCTGGGATCTCAATAACGTCGGTGAGTTCCTTCACATCACAGAGCATTTTATTAAGAGCCTCATCCGAACGAAGATCCTTGAAAAAAATTGTACAATTTTTATTAGCTCGATAGCAGATGATAGTCTTTGGTCTGTAGTAGTTTGCTGATCGGATTAATACAATTTAAGATTTTATACCAAATTACAATGGAACATGAAAATTTAAATTGTTTAATACAGTGCCTCAGGCCAGAAGCCTCTCCTCTTATAGAAGTGTCAATTTCAGTATCGTCATAAATACTTAATATAGCATCGTAAGTACTTCCCAATTGATACCTTAAGGGTTTTGGAGCTTCTACTGGACTCTCCCAATGAGTATCGCCCAGTGGTCTTGGAGTTAGTCCCTCATCATATTTTAATAATATGGCCCATCTAAAGGTTGACGGAGCTACAACGGGCGTAAATATGGACCTATTCCTTTTGTTTATTTACACTCGCAACGAAAGATACATTTTAGGGTTTTTTTTACTATTTTTAATAATTTCAAATATTTGAATATAAATTCATATTGTTTTCGTGAGAACTCAAAATGTTTACCTTTCGATTTATTGTGGGTAGTTGCAACTCGCAAAGATAAAAATATTTTTTTAAATAGCTTGCTATCAAGTTTCCTTCTGCGTAAATGAAAACTAATAGCTGCTTAATAATTTCCTTTCTTATCTGGTTGCGCCGGCTAGCTTACTTAATAAACGAAATGGTTATTGTTATCAATGATCAAAAATACCTTCAAACTGATTTTCTTAAATGTATGTGGAATTTGTAACTTTCCTTGAGATTACTTCATTTAGCATTAATTAATTAATTTGAGGTTTATACTGGTCAATAATAAAACTAAATCAAACGTTACGGTTAGTTAATTCAACTAAACTCAAAAATGTACAAATGCTTTGTTTACAATGATCAAACAAAATAATCCCTTACACTAACCCTTACTGATTATTATGATTTTTCATACTTCTTATCATCTAACATGCACATATAAATTCTATAGCTACAGTGAATGAAAATTGATTCGTTCAGTGTTGATTGTTAAACAATTAATTAAGGAAAAATAAAACGCACAAACGTTTTCTTTATTACACAAATTTATGTCTTACTTGCTATTTATTGTAGATAGCGAGGAGTGGATTACTTCGCTGACATGCTGCTGGCTCTGGAGCCGTATTTCTTTGTTTACCAAATATCCTCTCAGGAAATCCGTTGCTGATTCTGCACAATTTTAGTTCATTCTTCATCAATTCACACGATTACCATTATCGGGTTATACTTATGAGTTCTAATTTTCACAACTAAAAACAAGCAATAACAAAGGCAATTCCGCAATGTGGCCCACTTGACTACACAATCTTTAGGTTAATATGTTCTATTTAATTTAACCCGTAATCTTTATGGCTATTGTTTTTCAGTTACTGATTTATTGCATTGATTCGATTATTGTAATTTATATCGTTCGCTCAATACTCAACTATAATCATTGGCGACATCCAATATGCACAAACACGTTATTTTAAATTATTGCATCACCTCTCCTTTTCTCTCCGATTTAACAATATTCACACTCTTATTCACTTTAACCTTTTATCTTCTAATAAGGATAGTATTCTCTTTACTTCCCCATTACAGACTAACTAAATTTTACTTTACAGCAACGTGACTGTATTACGTTGTCACTCGCTGCTCTCTCTTTACTCTCAATATCTATTCTACTCTCTAAAACTCCAAACTACAAGTCATTCAAACTACATCTTCTCCTTCCTCCTACAACTCATTTATGCATCTGTACTTTGCCGCGAACTTTAAATGTTTTTTTTAAATTAAGTAACATATTGAAGTAAATTCAAGATTATCGTATCACGTTTATAAATAAACAAAAATCATTTCTTACTCTATAAAATACCATATAACTAAAAAATATCATTTAACATAAAATTTTGATTGACTACTACATGGCAATAGATATAGATTGTTCCCCTGATTTATCACCTGTCATACTGGCCCCGTTGTTAGGCCTCTCATATCCTGCAAATTTAATCCCAATTTTGTAAGTTTTTCAATGATTACATTTGAGAGCCTTGCGCTATCGATATATCTCAACTGCAAGAAAGCCCAAAAAAGCTTTCATTACTTTTAATGATAATATCGTTGGGGTTAGATACATATCTAATTAAACATGTTATTTGCTTTATCTTACTGATATCAGGAGTACAATCTAGAATAATGGAATAGTATTTGGATTGCTTAATTTCGTCAATAATGTGATTTAATATATGAACGTAAAAGATAAATCAGTTCGTTTTGGACATCGTTTCCAAGATAGTGAACCTTAGCTTCCTGTTTTTTATGTACTCTGTGAACATGCTCTTTCATTATTGGATCAAATTGAGCCAGTAGTTGAATGATTTGTAAAAAAATTCCATTATTAAAATTTTGAGCAAGCATTTTTATTGTTGAGACAATACGTAGAAGCACGTCATACCAATAATTTGTCTCTGCAGCAATATGCCTTCGTGACTTATTGTCAATGGTTGTAGAAGAATGTAATCCCTGACCAAACTAAATCCAAGACATTTGCATTGAATGCAATTTTTTGATGATTCATGTTCTTTTAAAGTGTCACTGAGGTGCCTCCAACGTGTAAAATCCTCAGTGGAAAGATAACTATATTTTTACTGTACACGCAGTTATCAAATGGATACTTATAGTCTTCTAATGGTCCCTCTTTTACAAAAAAAAACATCTTACAGCATCTGATAAACGACGTGGCCAAAATCCTAGATCGGAATCTAAGATAACCACAGGTCATTCAGTTTCTTTAGAAGTTCCCGGAGTAGGTTTTTCTAGATTTGTGTCATTATAGGTTACAGTTACCTGGTCGACAGTATCCTTATAATTCAAATTTGAGTCTGGGTTGTCAATCTCTTTTTTTTTAGTTCCAAGGTAGTTCGGTAAACTCCCAGCCTGTTCACAAATTTGTGATTACTTTTCGAGCCTTTTTCTTTTGTTTTTTTGTGTTCTTACTAGATTAAATGTAAGGTGGTTGGCAATAAATCAGGTCATATTATTCTACGTCTCTTAATCGACTTAATCCCCGAACGATCTATTTCTTGTTATTTATGACGGTCTAAAGTAAACAGAAAAAAATAGCGGAGATTGTGAGAAACATAAAAAGGGTGCAAGGGTGTGAAATGTGTCTTGAGAAGTACACATATCTAAATACATGTTAAGAGTCGATATGAGTTAGCTAGCATTTTGATAACGCAGTGGTGTAGCAAACATGCATGTTAATATGTGACGTTATTTAAGTATGCACTAGTTAATGCGGTAGATTCAACGTGTTGGTATATGGGAGTTGATGTCAAGTAGGATATCATTTGATTGCACGTTGATGTCGAAAGCAAGTGGGGGGCCTGTGCCCGGCATACTGTTTGGAATGACACGAATAGGTAAAAGGGTGGCTTAATGATGACACCCTGATATCGATTCGTTGGGACCCAAACTGTTTAGCGGCAGTTATGTGTCCGGGGAAGCCTATACTTATTTCAGGTGACACTAGCTAGTTGTTGAAGAAATTATTATTATTATAATTAATCCACAAATGGAATCATTGTAAAAAGATCAATAATCATAAAACAAAGTAAGGGCCGAAAGGCCCCCGGTGAGTACACCTAAAAATAAGATTATGCGGAATAGTAATTGTAATCTTTGTTGCATGTTTTCCCATATATCTCTTGGCAATACCTACGATAAACTCCGAGGGATTGAATTGTATTGAACACTCACGTAAGTTACGAGTAAATAAAATGCACGTATAAAGATCTACATTAAATAATTTATCATTTCTTACACTACAAATTAAAAATTTGCTATATCCGTACACAAAGCGTTTGTACCTATCGTCATTTACAAAATAGAAAATTGGACTTCATCAAGGCCGTACGCAGGGGGGGTGTTTTGGGTGTTCCAACACCCCCCCGAAATTAGTTTCTTAGTTTTTATTTTCCATTATAATAATTACAAAAATAACATTTACTGTAAGCAAACACCTAGACTGCCAAAAAACGAGCATGCACATTTTCTAATTTCGATAAGACTGGGATTGGAGATGCTGAGGTGAACATAAGACAAGTTTTAATACATGAAATGAATTTAGACCACAATCGTGAAAAACAACTTGACCTATTAGAGATAGTTACTTTTGTGTTTTCAATTTTGTGAGGTGTACTTTAAATAGGTGTCTATACTGTTTAGTGTACGTTAGTTTACAATATTTTCCTTTTAAGTATAACGTAACGTAAACTCTTACTTAATTTACTCATTACGGACTTATTTAGTTCCGTTATAAAACGAATAATGACTAAAAGACAATCTACGTTATGATTTTTTCTTCAACCTAAAAAATCCAAAAATGAAGATAACTCGAGCGAAGACAATGATTTTATTTCATTGGCTTCAGACTTAGTCTCGACCGTTTAAAGCTAAACCTGTGTATTCGAGTTAAAATTTTTCAAAAATTTCCGGGGGTGGGCCCCGTCATCTCGGAGTACTCCTACTACCAACCCGACCTCCGGTATAACTTCTGCTTAACACCCCCCCCCCCCCCCCAATTCTGCGTACGGCCGTGGACTTCATTAAGAAAAATTAAAAAATTAAAAATAAGAAGATTGTAGTTTAGTTATCTACATATTAATTTGAAACGTGTTTTTGTCTGTATCCACTAAATTGAGAGAACGGCTGGGTGAAAAAATTTGGTGAGGTGTCTAAAAAAAGGTCTTGGTCTGTAGATGTGTCATCAGAAGAGAAAAATAAAAAAAAAAGGCGAACGGTTAACGCGTGGCGGACCGGGAAAGTGCAACGGGCAGCGCGTGAAAATGTAAATAAAGCAGGCGCGAAACTTTCGTCGAATTCGAGGGGTTGAAAGTTAATATTTATCTTATCTTATCTTATTGTTAACAGATTATACCTGATAAGTTTATCTTAATATAAATGCAAAATATGAAGGCACAAAATGACTTAAGACAAAGAACTAATCCGCCAAATGGTGTGTGCGTGCTCTCTGCTTTATTTACACTATACATTAATTTGAAACGAGGCGGTAAACAAAGGACATCGGATGAGGATGGTGCCGATGTGTGACGTCATCTACTTTAGATAAGAAAAAAGGAACTACTGTAACCCAACATAATTAGATAAGATAAACAAAACTACTGTAACCTAGAGAAAAAAAAGTGCTCGGGCTAGGATTCCAACCTGCACCAAAAGCGTGAAAGCCGACTCCTACCACTAACCACCAGCGCTCTAGCAGTTTGACATTGAAAGTGATGAGGGCTTTTCAGGGGTTTTCCTCATACACATGTAGCGGCATGGTCACTCCGTATACGCACACCATATGCGGCTATTTAGGCGAATGCTGGGGTAGTATTTTCCCCCTCAGAACCCTAACCCCGTTCCTGCCGATTCTATCCTGACCACACCCATGCTTAATCCCACCATGGATATATCCGTAATGTATGCCTGCCCTCGCCCTTGGGGAGGGAACGAAATACGTGGCCTTTTCCTTTTCTTTCTTGCAAACAGGATTTTATATGCAAAAGTGCGCATTTTTGCAAATGAATCGAAAGTTAAGTACACATGGATGGTGATGGTAAAATATTGATGCGGAAAGGAGACAATAGTAAAGTTTATATGATTCGCTCCATTAATGATATTAAAGATGCACACTGAAATCCTAATCTTATGTGATTTTTCATTTATTCTTCAGTGTTCTAAGTTGATTTGTAAAACTTCTGCAATATTTTATTTAATTTTGTATCTGAATCTTATATAGCAACTATTTATACAACATGCATTCTTTAGCTTATTTTATATTAAACGTATTTTTAATTTTATTAGACTTAAATACCATTATGTCACATTATCTTAACATAGCTCATTAAAATGTTAGATGTATTTTAGGTAGTTTTGCAGATTTTAAGTAGCATATGTTGTCTACCAAGTATGATATTGTTGGAATCACAGAAACATTGCTTTTGCCACCAATTAGGAGTGAATTAGTAAGTTTCCCTGGTTATGATTTCGTTCGTAACGACAGAATGATCAAAACATGGGGTGGAGCCGGTGGAGGCATTGGATATTTGTCAGGAAGATGGTTCCTGACATTGACTTTAGTGAAGGATTTGAACAAATTTGGATTACTATTAAATTTAATAAAACACGTTTAGTAATCGGAACGATTTATAGAAAATTAGACTACCCTTGCTCAGAATTTAGAGACTGTTTTGAAAATCTCTCTCACATATTTTACCAGTTACCTACTGATGATATTGTTTACGTGACTTTAATCTACATCTTCTAAAAATGAATGATTCCATATGTGTTAGATTGAATTATTTGCTGTCACAATTTGGCTCAAAGCAAATCATTGACGAACCCACTAGGATTTCTGCAAGAAATGCTACGTTACTTGATTACACTATTATTCCTTCAAATAAAAAAACTTCTCATTCTGGAGTTGTTTCACTTCATCATATATCAGATCATTCATCAGTTTATTGCTACCTTCCCATTAATACTACAGTTCTAATTAAGGCTCTTATCGCTACATACAGAAACTATGGTAATTAGGATGAATTAAATAGGAAAATATAAACTTTTACCATTATTACACATATTAAAATACTTCCCTTTTTTGCGTTTTTTAATGATGTGTTTGTATATTAAAGTTATACAATCTAAACGTTTTGATAGCTCTTACAGTTTCAAGTGGAGCATATCTATCAAACACGTCTAAAACACAGGCATTAAAGTAATTACTAATATCGCTTATATCATTTCATTTATTAATGTAATTCCAATTGAGTGTTTGAAGGTAAGCGTTAAAGTATTATTAATCGTATTAAAATACTTATGGGCTTTTTAATGGTGTATTTGTATATTAAAGATATGCAATGTTAACGTTTCGATAACAATTACAATTATCTTCGTCAGTAGTAATATTATTTATTAAAATTGTTAAAGATGCTGAAACAATTTTGTGAAATTAGAAAAATTGAAAACATAAACATAAGCCTGCTATTAATATAACAGTTTGATAACCGTATAAAGCCAACTATGGAATACAATTTTAGTAATGAATAACTAGATCATTAAAAAATTAAATATTGTTAAGCTGCCTACAAGATGACAAATCAGAACACCCTCTAACGGTCGAAGGCTAACGGTGAAAAATGTCATAACCAAAAATCAAATTTACAAAATTTAATCAAGTTATGATGTAAGTGTAAAGTTGTGAAAAACTTCAATTTGAAATTGATAAAAGCATTCACAAAAATATAAAAATGACATCAATTAAAGGAATCCAGCTAAATCTAACAAAGAAACATTTTTGTCAATGAGTGCAAGTGTTATTTAACAATGAAAAGCATAATGTAGTTTAACAATATTTTATTTTTTAGTTATTCTTTACTAACATTGTATTCTATAGTTGGCTTTATAAGTTTATCAAACTGTTATATTAATAGCAGGCTTTATGTTTATGTTTTCAATTTTTCAAATTTCACAAAATTGTTTCAACATCTTTAACAATTTTAATAGATAATATTACTACTGACGAAGATAATTGTTATTGTTCTCGAAACGTTTAGATTGCATATATTTAATATACAAATACACCATTAAAAAGCCCAAAAAAGATAAGTATTTTAACACGATGAATCATACTTTAACACTTATCTTCAAACACTGAATTGGAATTGCATTAATGAATGAAATGATATAAGCGATATTGGGAATTACTTTCATGTCTGTGTTTTAGACGTGTTTGATAGATATGCTCCACTTAAAACTGTGCGCATTTCAAAACGTAAATCTCCTTGGCTTACCGATCCATTATGCGTATGATGTCATTAAGGATAAAAAGAACAAAGCAGGGTAGACGGTAACGGGAATCGAACCCATTACCTCCCAAATGCTAAGCAGGTCGTGTTACCACAACTATACTAGCTCGGTTTTGTTTGCAAATGTAAGTGAATCATTTATGTATCTTCATCTTTAATTTCCGGCACTTCCTTGTTCTCAACACAATTAGTCCTAGTTACTGTTCTAGATCGTTAATTTTTGTTTTTAAATCTTGATTTTCACTCTTCACATTTTCATTTTCTCCCTCAACATTTTGGATTTTGTCTAAACATTCTTCTATTATTTCTTGTTCTTTTTTCAGCAGCTTAAAATTTTCGTCTATTTCTCATGGCATACATTTCGCGAGACTGCAAAATTATCTTGATTACTTTTTATATTCAACATCAAAGAATACATTTCTTCTAAGGTAACGCCTGTTTTTTAGCAGCTAGATCGTCCTGTGCTTGAATAGACATTGAACCATCCTTATCCTGATAAACACGAATTTCACTTCCAGATTCGAATTTCGTAGAATATGGAACTTATTTCTACTTTATAAAATTTAATATTCAATATTCATTTAATTGAGAACAGTTTTAAACGCGTCTTTTCTATTCCGCGTACTATGCGTATGTGATACATCTTTGCAAAACAAAGATATATAAATTTATCCTAAGTTATGTAACCGTGCGTGAGAAAAAATATACCATAAAGCACCAAGGAGCAATATTTTAATGTTGTTGAAACTGTTCCTGTTCGGAATCCAAATGACGAATTTCAACTTTATAAGGTCTAGTTTTAAACAAGTTATTAGCTGCAAAATCCTGCACGGAGCCGAAAAACTAACGACTACGCGATCGATCAAGAAACATAGGTTCCAACAAGTTACGAAGTAAGAAGTAACAGTACGTTTTTAAAACAAACGTTTTACCGTAATTTCAATTATATTGAATATTTTGTTACATAAGGAGTAAATTGCTTTAGTACTAGGTGGATCAAAAAGTTTGGAATAAGTGAAACAAGAAAAATTTGTTTTGGCCAAATTCGGTTTTATTTTTCAAGGTACATCCCTTTTAAGTCGATAAAGCGAGTCCAACGGTTCTCTAATTTTTGTATCCCGTCCAAAAAGTAGTCCTTCAGAAGCTATCCAAAATAGGCCTCAGTTTCAGTTAAGAGTTACTCATTTGAGTAAAATCGCTTACTTCAGGTTTGGAAACTGGTAGTCGGGAGGGACCAGGTATGGCAAATACGTCGGCTGAGGAACCAGTGCAAACCCGATTTCGTATAATTTTGTTTTGTTTGCGCATTGTGATGATGATAGAGAATTGTTTTCTTCTTCGGCCGTTTTTTTGCAATTTCAATTTTCAAACGATGCAATAATTATGGTTTTACCTTTTTCAAGATAGTCAATGAATATTACTCCATGCGGATTCCAGAATACGGAGGCCATAATATTTCCTGTCCATTGTTGCGCTTCTGGACGCTCCGGATCACTTTCATCCGAAGAAACCCATTGTTTCGATTGTTGCATGGACACTGGTGTATAGAAATGTATCCATGTTTTATCCATGGTTATAAATCGACGCAAAAACTCAATTGGATTTCGCGTAAACATTGCCAAATTCTCTGCACTCATCGAGCGCAGAGCTTCTTCACACCCAAAATGTCATGTGTGATATTGAACACACTGTCATACGACATCTTCGTGGTCTCAGTTAGCTAGCTCCCTTAATTTCAGTTTGGGGTCGTTCAACATAATATCATGGATTTTTACCACGTTTTCTGGTATAGAGTCTATTGGGCGTCTAGATCATTCAGCGTCATCAGTAATTGTACGGCCACAACGAAAGTCCGAAAACCACTTTTGAATCATTTTCATCGATGGTGCAGAGTCCGGATAACACTTATCTAGCTTGGCTTTGGTCTCGGTTATCAATTTATTGCGTAAATGATAGTGTGTAACCAGAACACGAAACTCAGATTTTTCCATTTAAAAAAAACACGGACGTTGGTTACTTCTCCCTGCTGTAACTTGCAAATACGTAGACGAAAATGGATGAAATTTTGACAGACGTCTGATGGAGAATGAAGCTTTTTATGAATGGTTCACATTAGTGCATACTAACGCCCTCTCTTAGGATTATTCCAAACTTTTTGATCCACCTAGTATAATTATCACAATTTTACATTAAATAGACAAATACAATGAAAGAGTGGGAAGATTTAAAACGATGGAAATTTGGCATATGATTTCCCGCGAATATTCAAAACAGTAGATATTATGTTTTAATTAAGCTGAAAGTATGGCGAGTTTCACAATTAAAAAGTAAAGTGGATGATTTCTAAAGGAGTTCCTCAAGCAGGAAGTGTTCTCAGTTCTGGTATGTATCAGTTATGTACAACATACAGTTAAAAATATTAAATCGAATATAAACTTCACAATTCGCTGACGATGTAGGTTTACACGCAACAGTAACTACACAAAAAAATGGTAAAACAGAATTAGGGCAAGCAATGATATTCACATAAATTGAAGAAGCAATGGGTAGTGGGTTAGTCGTGGGAAAAAATAGTATTCCTACACTTTAACAGAAAATACTTTGAGATTAATTTAATTAAATTAATTCGCGGTATTAGAGAGGGAGTTAGATCTATTGTAGAATCCGGCATAAGTGCCTATTACGCAAAGAATAAAGGAGTATTTAGAGATTACAGTACGCTGCGCTTAGATAAATCCTAGGACATAGATGAAGCACTCCGATGATTAACATTACCTTAAGCGAATCAGAATGTCTCACTTTAAAGTCTAAATGATCAAGCTAGTCTTTAATTTTTCTATGTTTAGGTTTTGAAATATATGTGCTACATGCATGTTATATTTGTTTCATATTATTTACAAATGGTCGCTTTTGAATTTTTCTGTAACCGGGTAGCAATTTTACAGAATATAAACAGTTACAGCACAAGACACGCCCACCAACTACGTCATCCCCACGTATAATCTGATTCAGCACATCATCTCAAAATCTAACCGGCTACAGCACAGCGGAGTCAAGTGGCAGTAACGTATTACACTGCTTTTAAGCCGTTACCAATTGTTCTTAACCTTACTTAGTATTTAGTTTAGCATGGATAGTTTATTGTGAGTTCTAAATCTTTTGTGTGATAATGGAAATGTTAATATAGTAGAGTATGCAAGTGAAGCTAATTACGTAGTAGTGCTCCGATTGGAATTAAATGGGGAAACACTGCTTGTCCGCTAATATTACGTTCAATGTTCCGTATGCTAAAATACATTAATATATTCTTGTGTTCAATGCTTCACATATTTTAAAATAAATATGTTTTTGCTGATATTGCGTTTTAATGTTTTGTGCATATAGGGACCTACTCTGCCGTCCTACGGAAAAACACCGTATGTGTATTTTTTTAAATTCGGTTGTTTGTTATTTTTGGGACATATAAACCACCTCTATCAAATGAAAATGTCAAAAGTTTCTAGCTTTAAAAATAACTAATAAAGTCATTAATTTTTTTAGTTTGTAAAATTTAACATAATTTACTAGACAATAATAATGTATGTGGAAAACTCCATCATTTTTCAAAACTTTAGTTGCAATTTTCTCGAAACTAGCTGGACTTCACATACGGAGTATTTCCGTAAGGCGGCCGTGTTGAATTATAAGGGGTATTAGTCTGCGCGATTGTCTGACTGCGTTGCACGCGGTTAGATTTTGGGACGATGTGCTGAGTAAGATTATACATAGGAATGACGTAGTTGAGGTGGTTTCTTGTGCTGTAGCAGTTTATATTCTGTAAAATTGCAACCGGGTGTCTACCGTCGTCTCCTTGGATCGTCGCCCCCGCGGCTTGCCTCACGTGTGCCCCATACCCATTGCACCCCTGGGTCAGAACAGCCCTGTAGGTACTAAATAAACGCAATTTGTCCCATTCATTTTTTTTATAATTTGGTTTTTGGTCCTGTTAGCAAAATATTAAGCCAGCAGCGCCACGATTTTTGACCAAATGGCTGGAGGTACAAAATTATTTTTGTGGTACAAATTAGTACATTTGGTCCTGCCAGCTCATATGAGGTCAACAAATTAGGATTGTACGTAAATATCAAATATCACATAAATAAATACAAAAAATACCGAACTTATGAGATGCATATTTCCATAAAAAATATGAAAAAGGTTTTGAATTAAAACGTACTTTCCTCATTTACTTGATGCTTTAAAGTGAGTATTGATATTGAGCGGCAGCCTCGCGAGGCATGCTTCGCGAAATGGATACCTACCTCGCGCCAGAAGCCGCTTCCCTTGAGTCAAGGTGAGCTACAGATAGTCGGTTTCGGGTCGTGCTCAAAGGCGCCTCGCTACTAAATACTCTCTCTGTTTGTACGTTGTTTACGATATTTCTGCCGCGCTCGAGAAAAATCAAAATGGACAACGAAAAGTGTGTACTTTTAATTGATTTATACAAAGAACATCATTTGCTGTGGGATCCAAAACATAAACATTATCAAAACAATACTCTCAGAGAAGACGTCTGGAAAGAAATAAGTTTAATGTTGGAGATTCCTGTAGATAAGCTAAAAACTAGAATGAAGTCATTGATGGGCACTAGAATAAAAAGATCAACACAAAACAAAGTCAGATTACAGAATCAGGTATGTATTTTAACTAAGCAGAAATAGACTGCTTTGTAACTTTTTATTTTATCTTATTTATTTAATTTCAAATAAAGGTATATTTTATACAAGTAGAAAATGTCTATATTTGTGTATTTTTCAGGAAAGGACAGTGTTTATGTATCAAAATGGTTTGCTAAAATGCGTCGCCAAATGAAAACGTATATTTTTAACATGGTCTGCTGATCTGCGAGGAATAGCACATAAGGGCAATAACACTGTTCTCTCCTCATCATTCCTCCATCTACCCGCTAAAAATCGTCCATCCTTGTCAGTATCAAAGGTTCCATGTGGTGTACATATTTGCCCTGAAGTGGAGCGTTTGCGTAAAAAGTTGTGCAGATATATAGTTGCTAATCCAATTTTTGATGCCTTTCCTGGTTCCAACAAAATTGGTTTCTCAGCACACGAAACACACTACTCAATATCCCGAACGCGTTCTCTACAACCGCGTTCTAGATAGACGGTAATTGAAGATTATTTCAATTGAGCCCTTTTCTGGATTCCCTTCGAAGGGTTTCATGATGTAGTGGTGAATTGCAAATGCTTTATTAGCTACTGTTACATATGTTACGTCGATTAAATATGGAGTTTGCAAAGCACATGGTGGTGGTATGTTTAGTGAGTTATTTTCCAATTTTCTGTACAAAGTCGTATTTTTTAAGACTTCCGCCATCGGATATACGTCCTTGACAACCTACATCGACGTACATGAAGTTGTAATCTGGATCAACTAAAGCAAACAGCACTACGCTGAAAAAGGTTTTGTAATTGTAATAATCAGTGCCGCTATTACAAGGCGCTTGCAACATAACGTGCTTCCCATCCATTGCTCCGATATCATGAGGAAAATTCCACCTCTCTTCAAACTCTTTCGCAACAGCCAGCCACTCTTCTTCAGTGGATAGCACCTGCAATTGTAATGATTGCAAGAATTAAAAATTCAGCTATTCATAAGTGAAGCAATTTTAAAAAAATTTTTTATAGGAAAAAGTGGAGGTGCCTACGCAGCATCAGTTGAAGTTTCAATGGCTGCACAGAAACAAAACATAATACCAGAAGAAACTGGTAACCAGTGTGGAGGATCTACTAATATTGATGATCTTTTATAACTTGTGTAATGAAATAATCAATAAAGTAACTTTATTATTATCTATTTTTTTTACTTACCTTTACATATTCTCCAAGACTCTATTATTGTATTGCAAACATCTGGCACAATAGTCGATATAAACTGCTTTGACACATGGAAAAGGTATTGTGCACGTGTAAAGAAATCTCCTGTAGCCAGGAATCTTAATGTCATGGCTTAATCTTTCCTTACAAGTAATCGCTTTTCTCAAATGTGTATCCGTTTTTTCCACTTTAGGACTAATTAATACAACTAAGTAACTAATGTCACACGCGTAAAATTTTTGACTGTATCTTCAACGGCTTCAAATGTCATATCTTACAATAGTCTATTCCCATACTGTAGTCGACTTTTGAATAACTCTTTCATCCACCGACGCGGCTTTCGTCGTCGATTCTTCCTATCTGCTAAAATTCGATGTATCACAGTAAGGGAAAATGCCGCAACAGCTGTACGTGAAAAAACCGGTGCCATGGTGGAACGCCTCGCACTGACTGACGGCTTGCTCTGCTTGGCATGCTTGCCTCATTCAGTCCAGAAAATTACCCGTTGAGGCAGTCTCGCGAAGCATGCCTCGCGAGGATGCCGCGAAAATCGATGCGCGGCTTTAAAAAGTGGACATAGTACCTTTATCATCTCATGTCTTCAATTCATACCTAATAATATGTCATACGCATGTACTTACGCTTGCGCATTCTATAATCAAGTGTAATTTTCGCATAGTTCGGCTGCCTGGAGGTTAGAATTTTATCCAAACAGTTTAGTTGTTTATTTAACCAAATATTGCAGTTATATTTGCAGTTAATTATTTAACAGACCATTACTTTAATAAATTAAAAAAAAGTTAAAAGTAATATTTGTTTGGTTAAACAAGAAAAGATGTCTTGCTCAGTCCAAATAAAAGCTCGAAATTCGGTGAAATCAAAAAAGGGAAACAATGTTATTCATCGAACAACAAGTGAGACAATTAGGTTAGGTGAGCCAGATTTATTAAATAATTCCTCCAGGCAGCTTTCGACAGTGCATTCACCACCACCACCTTTAAAACAATCTTCGTGTTCATTCCAAGTTACATCGGTTAGTGTTACACAACGTACTGATTATGGTGACGATTCGGCTGATGATCTTGATGAATCGCATACAGACGATATTTCGCGTGTAACGGATAATGAAACTCCTAGCTGTTCGGAAGATACTTGTTCTCGTGATGCCGAAGATAATTATATTGGCTTGTGTAGTGCATTGTGTTCTGTGACTGTAATACCTCCTAGTTCACAATATGGACTTGCCATGATGCCTTTAAATACATCTCCCGTTAATAATGATAATATTTCAAATCAAACTGTAAATAAGGCTAGTGAAGAACCTAATATTGTATTTATTACTACAGAATCTCAAAATTTATCAAGCCCTAATATAGAAGTTGCAACTAGTCGTTTTCCAGGTACTAGGTTTAAAGTAGTTAAAGTTGAAACAAGCACTCCATTTCGACGTGGTCGATGGTGGTGTATGGATTATTTAGATGAATCACCTTTTGCACACAAAAATGCTTTCACATACAAATCATCTGGAGGATTAGAAATTTGTTCAGAGTTACAGTATACTATGACAGCTACAACCATGCAAACCTATCCCACTGAAAATAAAGTAGACTTCGGGACCAATTTGAATTGTACAGATCGTACAAAGTCAACAGATATAACGTCAACAAAATTAATCTGTTCTGTTTCAGAATTGCAATCGTCTTATTTTCCTCATTCTCACAAGGATCATTTACCTAAAGTACAATCTCATCTACATGTACCTGCTCCCAATCCTAAACATAAAAATCAAAATGGAACCATTTCAATATCTTTCGATCATGATATGTATTGTAAACCGTGTGAAACAATTTTAGCGGAAGAAGCAGTTGATCATCAATCGGATGAGTTTAATACAAGTAGAGATTTTATGAAATCTGATATATATTCTGATATGGATGAGAATTTAAAATTTGAGCTCGATTCTATAATGGGTTTATCGTTGGTGGATATTATTCAAAATTCTCTTAAAGATTGTGATTTACCATCTCCCCAACATAAAGTGAGTACAACACAAAGATCTGATAACAGTCCAGCAAATTCTGTTACTCGACCAAGCACTACAATCCCACCTTGTCATAAAACAGAAACGGTGAGTTCATATCTGGCTTGGGAACTCTTTTCACAAACACCACTTAAAAGCGTTTCTACACACAATAATTATATTTTTAATAAACCATCATCATTGCACATGAGTGAGAATTCTAAGTATCAAAATCTACAGAAGAATTTAAATAGTGGCGATATTAAAGCTGAATCTTTATCCGAAGTTTCAGCCGTAAAATTTTCTATAATGAGGCAAAAATCGGCACCTGCACAGTCAATGACAACGTCTGTTAATGAAATTCCTGCTGTAGATTCTGTTCCTATAGTATCACAAGCTAACACGAGCCCAACACACAATCTATTTTTAGGTAAAAATTGTAGTAATGTAATGAATAGTTATTATTTTGATTTATTTCAGCCAAATCTGCCAGTATAGATGAATCCTCTTCAGCAGCATCCGTGAATATTATCAAAGACACATCAGTTTATTCTGCTTTTCCAATTATGTCAAACCGATTCAGCATTTTTGATGACATCAGTATTTTAGCAACACGAGCGATTATAGGCAACTTTGCTAACTCGTAAGTTTTTAATACGCTTGTGCTTAAATCCTTAATCTATTAATACTGCCTTTATATATATTCATATCAATTTAACTAATGCATGGGATGTTTACACAGTGCCAATTAAGCTTGACTAACAGTACAGGTCTTATAACATTTCTAAATTTTAAAATGGTACCTACACTCCATTTAACGAATTGCTATCTCTGGTATCAAAATTGGTTGTTCCGTGAAGAGCAAAGTCAGCAAAACAATTAGTATTATCTCATAATTAAATGCATTAATTAAAAGTTAAATGTTATTTTCTTTTTAATGGTGGCATGTTCTAGCTTTTAAAAAAGTTAACATAGTTCAAAAATTGATAAGTAATTATGCAATAGACCTAAGAGTATTCATATAATTAAATCCTAATTAAGTATACTAACTAAAATTTAATGTTTTTTTAGCCATGTTGGTACTTTCAGGAAAAGGTAATTTATGGTATTAAAAATGTAACTCATTTTGTTTTCAAAAAGTCATACCTATTGCTAGCTTTAGAAAAAGTTGGCAATAATGGTTTAAAAAACAGAATAAACGAAAAAGTAAGAGTGTGAAGTAGACTCCAAACAAAAAATTCTCAATCTTTTCAATTAAGATAAATATCTTAGTTATTCCAGGATAATTAATAAAGTATACATACATACATACATGTTTCGTTAACTAAAATTGTGTGGCTATCCCCAGGACAAATAAATATTATGGTGATACAAAACAAACCCTACGATAGAAATAACACTAAAAGTTACTCCACATTTTACTTTTAGTGTTAGTGTTACTTATAGTTTGTTTCATACCATCATAATGTTACTGTGTCCCCGAGAATCGTTATAAATTTTAGTTGACTGAAACATACAGGGTGAGTTTTTTTTCATTTTAAGCATTGGCATCTCGGAAACTACAAGAGATAGAGATTCGGTTAAATGGGGAAAGAGTTGCAGTTTTATGAACCTAAATTAACGACACTTTCAGTTGTTGGAAAAAGTTAATGGCTTACTAGATATTTAAAAAAAAACTAAAATTTTGCATTTTATTTAACTCTAAATAACTATTATTATTGATTTGTGAAAAAAATGTAGATTATTGTTTTTATGTTTCACTTACTGGCGTCACCACTTTTGTTATTCCAAAGTTATGATATAAACTTTTGTTTTTTTTTTAATGGAAGGTATAGTAGGCTGTGTCTGTCAGATGCGCATTTTCTAAAGCTGTGTAACTATATCAGACATGATGTATTTATTTTTAAAAATAACAAAGTTATACCGATTTTATTATTGATTTACAGTTGGCCATGGAAAAAATGAATTAATTGTTATGGTTTTTGTCAGTTTTACACCCTTGCCATAATAAATACAGTTTTTTTTTTCATTTCAAACTTTAATGAGCGAAAACAAGTTTAGTGATTTTTCTTTTAAATGTTGTAGAATCGTTATTATTAGGAATACAACAAAATGACATAAAAATTTTAGACATTTTAATGCGTAGCATGTTGTACATACTAATTTCCTGCTCGCTTGAGATTTTTTATGTAGCAGTAATAGTTGGCTTTGACATATTAGAATGAACAAATTTTTCTCTTTATAACGATACAGGACTATTGCATTATTGAGAGTAGCAAAAACAGAATGTACCATGGAAAAACGTTAAGTTAATTACTCAGTTTATTATAACATTTTACTTCAAAATTAGGGCTTCAAATAGAACAAGAACGCAAAGAAACTAGGAATTATACCGGTGTGAAAAGAGCGGCTAGTTCTAGCGGACAGTTTTTCCGATGATTACTGAAGTCATTGTAACTTATAAATGATGTACTTTGCAGCCCACACATAGTATCAAGATGATAATTTCAGATGTTATTACTATCTAATTAATAATGAAGGTAAAACAATAATATGTAATGGGGCTGTCGTCTAAGGGGGTGAAAATTAAGACCAACCCTTAATCCTCGATCTCGATAACCGTGCATAGTATCAAGTTGACATTGTCAGATTATATTACTAACTAATTAATAATAAAGATAAAAAATAATGTGATGGAGCTGCCGTCAAAGGGGGTGAAAATTAAGACCAACCCTTAATCCTTGATCTCGAAAACCGTGCATAGTATCAAGTTGACATTTTCAAATTATATTACTAACTAATTAATAATAAGGGATAAGAGATCGAGGAATAAGGGTTGGTCTCAATTTTCACACCCTTTGACGGCAGCTCCATCACATATTATTTTTATTATCACTGCTACTTAACCCATTATTCGCCAAGGATAGAAAAAATTATTTTTTTAGGTTTGTTTTCGTTTATTTCTATTAAATTGGGTTACATATATTCAAATGTAATTTAAAATTTCAAATAAACAATTTTAAAATGGTAAAAAAATAATGATGCGTATACGCATCAACGGCGTTACTACAGTAAACAAATACATCAGTTTGCAGTAATGCTTCCAATTACATTTTTATTTCATATGATATTTCTGAAAACAATTAGAATGAAGATGTACACTGCACTTTTTGCACATATAAATTGTTGCACTCTTGCATAACCTGCACCTTCTGCGTGCCTTCTTTTCATGAGCAACAATAATGTGCCCTAAGTTGTCGAAACGTATCTCATCTATATTTGTAAGTACCGATGGTCGTCCTTTATTTACTGTTGCACTTGTTCCTGCATTAGATTGATTTTCCATAGATATACTAGTACCTTCAAATTTGATCAGAGACAAAGCTAGATAGGATCGAAATTTCAGTTGACTAATACCTTCTCTATTTGCTAAATTGTACAACTTCCATGCGTTTACAATTGCACTATCTACGCAGTTTATGAAAAGTGGCCACCACCATTTCTTGCCCCGTATTCTAATCCTATAATTTGCGATACCGTTATCGTGCAAATCAACTCCCATAAACTTGTTGTACTCGTTTATCAAATGTGGTTGAGGGATATGAATGTCTTTCCTTTGTTTCCTGTCATACCTTTTAACGATCACGGTGGGTTCAATTGGTGTGTGGTTACTTACGACGGTTACAATGGAATTATCATTCCATTTTACAACAGCGATCCCTGCCTTTTTGTCATACACTGTATCAAAACTTCCTCTTCCTCGTTTAGTGAGCAGTTCGTTCTCTTCCATACGACATTTAGGCAGTCTATTTTCACGTATTGTGCCAGTTGCAAAGTATCCTTTTTCCTTTAAAGTTAAAAATAATCCATATGTGGAGAAATAGTTGTCAAAATAAATGTTGTGCTCACTTGGGTCTTCAACAATTTTCAACAGGTCCAAAACAACTTGCGCTCCTAAACCGTGTTCAAACCTTTGTTTAGTCGGATTTGCCCCTGCATACGGAATAAATTGAAATAAATAACCTTCAGTATTACAAATGCACCAAAGTTTAAAGCCAAAACGCACTGGTTTACCTTTGATGAACATGTTGACCGAATGCCTACCAAAGTAGGGCACCATTTCTTCGTCAATTGATAAATTTTGAGAAAATACCCCAAACTGTAAAAATTGTTGTTTATTATGGAGAAAAATGGTTTAAGTTTTGTAAATTTATCTTCTGTTTTCTAACAGATCATTATCAGATAAGTGAAGGTTTTGCTTTATTTTTCGAAAGCTATTTCGACTCATGCAATTTCGAACGAGCGGCAAACCTTTATCATCGTCTCTAGACCAATACAGGTCTGTCTGTGGTAAGGCATGGTATCCGGTTAGTATCAGAATTCCAATAAATCTCTTCAACTCCATTACCGTAAATCGGAAATCGTGTCGGTTGTTATCGGATGCATACTTCTCAGAGTAGTTTACAATTTGCAACATCAATTCATCATCAATTAGTAAACTAAATAGTTCTATTGGTGATTTACCTTCAAGAAGATTTACAAGTTTCTCCTTTCGCACATTTTCCTTAGAGTTTGATGTACTAAACTCTATTTCTTCCTTTTGCCAAATTGGGGTAGGTTTCTGTAAATTTGGAGTAGTTGACTTCCGTTTCTTAGGCAACGGTTGCTCATGTTCTTCATTTGTAGGATACTCCTCGTTTTGGTGCAGATGGACGAAAATCTTTTTCCAATAAGTCATCATCTACGTCTTCTTCATCTGTCAGTTCGTCTACTATCGGAGGAATATACACTGCATCAATAGTATTCGCTTCGGCAATATTGAAATCTTCTGCAACAATTGCTTCAATTGCTTGAACTCACGCATACTTAGTAGTCGTTTCGTATAACAATAATTAGACATATTTAAATCGTACCATAAATTTCCTGGGCCGTACAACTAAATATCACTTTAGTATAACTATGTATAAACAGCGTTTATTTTCAATGAGAGATTGAGAATAAATAATGGTATAGTCTGTAAAAATAAAGATTTTCTATTTCGGCTTGCGCTTTATTACTCTGAGACAATGAAAATGTAATCCTATTCCAGATGTTACCAAACGTTTTCAACGAACTCAGCTCGGTACTGAATTCAATATTCCGGTATCTCAAATACTTTTCCAGATATTAAATTTCGAAATTATCGAATTTTATCTTTTTGATAAGGCCAGATTTTTTTTATACTTTCGTTACGGCGGTATTCGAAGTTCGTTTTTTAAAAAGATTTTGAGGCAATGTATTATTTTGGGATCTAAATACGCAAATAGCCACCTATTATAATAGATTAAATAATGAGGAATTGATTACCACTTTCTACTAATTATCCCATTAGGTATAAGTGCATTCCTATATAATATTTGAATGTACGTTATGTTCTGCATGTACAATTAATGTCACTATTAGTAAACAGTAAAAACTGGTTTATGCATATCAATTCCTTTTTAATTACCAATTAATGATTTCGTTGTTGCACATTTCAAAATAAATGAATTATATTAAGTAATAAACCTCTGCATCCACACACAAAAAAAACTTTGCAACAGAGTTAAAATTAAAAATCGTTCAAAACGTTTTATAACTTCTGGAATAGAATTAAAATTCCATTGTGTTTACCTCTCGCGAGCGGTCTTAAGTCATTGAGCAGGTAATTTACGCTTTCACTTAAGTCGCGTACGTTTCTATTGAAACCCAAACGTTAGAAAGAAACGGCTGTATATTCCCAATGTCTCAGAGTAATAAAGCGCTAAGCCGAAATAGAAAATCTTTATTTTTACAGACTATAGTGTGGGACACAACGTATTTAAATGCATGCTAACGCCGTGATGCGTAATCGCATCATTAACTTTGCACTATAGAAATACAATTGCAACAAAGTATTAAAATATTTTTATCAATGTCATTAGATACCTTAATGACTTGCAATTATTATGCTAATCTCATTCATTTTAAATTTCTAAAATGAAAAACAATTATAATTGCGATAAGATTATGTTACGTGCAACACTAATAATTAGCATATTTGGCTCGTCTTATCTTTTTAGATAATGACAATAAATTCTTTACATATCCATTATAAGCTTTTTAGATATGTTTAGTAACATTTACACAAACGATATAATAATAAATAGCAAAAGAACCTCAAAGAAAAATTAATTAAAGAAATGATGCGTATACGCATCAATGGCCGGTAATGGATTAAAAAAATCTAAGTTTGTTTTAAATCAAGCGAGCAGGAAATTAGTATGTACCGGGTGGCCAGACAAGAATGCAAAGTGCTGTTTCTTGGAAACTATTGTGGTAAAAAATGTTATTACTAAAGTGGCCAAAAAAAGAGCGTGCAAAATATTTCCAAATTTGCATGACCGCCATACTAAACTTTTAGTGATGTTTTACTGAAATCCACCTAGTAAATGTACCCAAAAATTATATGCTTTTTAAAGCTCAGCTTTATTCGAGTAATTTTTGTTTGACGTAACTATTAAAATAGGGGGGGGGGGGGGTTGATTCAGTGATTTTTTAAATAAACAGCTGTAACTCCTAAACGACTGAACTGATTTTAATAAACTTAGTCTCGTTGGAAACAGCATTTATTGCTCCATCAAATCTATCTTACCTGTAATATGTCTAAATTTTAGTGATGCCGCTATAGCGCGTTTTTTGATATATCAGAAAATTGCAAAATTCTCTAAAAAATTAAATGCAACAAAATGACTTTTTTTCATAAAAATGAGATGAAATCATCCCTAAATAGGTTAGTGAAAACCGCATCTCGATATCTTATTTGTACTCTAAAATATCGAAGAAAGAAAATTTAGTTATAACATTTGAAAAAGTCCATATTACACCGGTATTTATTCTTATTTATTTGTCTTTTTTCAAGATTCAATGAAAAATTTCATCATTTTATAATTTTTAAATAATAAAAGTTTTCATAATTTCAAAAATTAAATGTAATAATATGATAATATTTGTTTTTGAAAGGTATTATTCCAATTTTGCGGAATACCTACTTAAGTACCTACTTAATGCCTACTTAAATGCTCGAATTGTCTCCCATCGACCTCGATGCATTGTTGGAGCCGCTCATGCGTGAACGTTACAGCAGCTTCAACTTCTGCTCTTGACAGGCTACGAATGGCCTCTCAAATTCGTACTTTCATGTCGTCTCTCGTTGTTGATGGAGTTTCGTAAACAATATCTTTCAACCGACCCCATAGATAAAAATCCAAACAGGTTAAGTCTGGGGATCGGGGTGGCCAAGGAAATAGACTTCCTCGTCCAATCCATCTCTGGTGATTTAATAAATTTAAGTGTTCTCGCACATTTATTGAAAAATGTGCTGGGCAACCATCTAGTTGTAAAAACATATTTTACCGTAATTGCAAGGGCACATCTAATAAAATAGGCAATTGGTTTACCAGAAAATCAAGAAACACGGCACCATGTAGTGGTTCATCAAAGAAATAGGGACCTATGATGGTTCCGTCCAGGATGCCACACCACACATTAACACTCCAACGACCTTGATGTTGGACCTCGTGCTACCAGTGAGGATTGGTGTCAGACCAATAATGCATATTATACAAATTAACGTTTCCATCACTTTTAAAAGTGGCCTGATCCGTCCAAAGAATTTCGGATAAAAATCCTCTATTTTCCCTAATCATGCCCAACATCCAATGACAATAATCTATCCGTCGGTCAAAGTCTTCGTCATGTAAGACTTGATGTAAAACCATATGATACGGGTGCAGTCTATAAATTTGAAATAACAAACACATTATGAAACATGTAGTATTTTTAGTGACATAAGAACTTACCTATGATCCTTTGAAATGTGTTGAATAGTACTTCGTGACATATCCAACGCGAGAGACATTGCTCTCGTACAAAATACAAGAAAGAAAGATAAGTCATGGTTAACAAAAGGGCTTAAGTTATCTTGCAAACATAAACGCTTACTGCATACCTACCTTAAGTATAATCCAAATGAATTATTAAAAAAGTTTTATTTAAAATGTTGTTGTATTTTGAAACAGACTATCTGGTTGGCAAATCGAACAAAACATTATAAATTCGCGTAATAAACCTAAAGCTACTTGGACTGAAATAAAAAGGTTATCTATTCCATCCTTCAATAAAATAGTGCTCAATAGTAGCAGACATATCGTTAGCGACCCAAATATTATTGCCAACAAGTTTATTGAACAATTTTCAGTAGTCCCCTCCTTCTTTAAATAATAATCGCAGCTTAGGGGCGGATGAAATACCTGCAGTTCATTTATTATGTGATCCTTTGTCAGCTCATCAATCAATCATTTCTATCGGGTACTATGCCTTCATGCTTAAAACTGTTGTAAATTATTCCTGCATACAAAAAAGGTAGCAAGATATAAACAATTATAGACCTATTACACTAACCAGTGTATTCCTAAAAGTATTTGAAACAGTTGTATATAATCGATTCAAAGCATTTTTTGATAATTGTAACTTAATAAGTAGAAATCAACATGGATTTCGTAAAAAAAGATCTACATCTACAGCAATGTTCAACTTCCTTCAATATGTGTATAAATGTATAAATGAAAAAAATCTTGCGCGGCGTTATTCTGTGACCTATCCAAAGCGTTCGACTCGGTGAGTAATGAGCTTTTACTACGCAAACTTGAACTTTACGGTGTTAGAGGGGTTGCACTAAAATGGTTTGAGTCGTATCTACTAAATAGAAAACATTATGTTTCTATGGCAAATGATCATAATAATGAAATAAACTACGTCAGCTCTGATATAAAAATGTGCTAACAGGAATCCCACAGGGATCAGTTCTAGGTCCATTACTTTTTAATCTCTTTATAAATCACTTAACATTCTTGAAAATAGATCATTTAACTATGTATGCGGATGACACTACATTTGCATTTTCATATTCTACGCAGGAAGAATTTCTCTATAAAGCAGGTAACTTGGTTAGTACTATAGAAATGTGGTTTAAAAATAATCAATTGAAATTAAATGTTGACAAAACAAATTTTATTTTCTTTAATAATTACAAAGAAACTGTTATCCCTGCAGAGCTATTGCTAAACAATCTTACTGTCCAACAAGTTAAATCAACGGTCTTTTTGGGATTGATAATTGATGAATCGCTTAATTTTAGCGAACACATTACTAGACTTAACAAACGTTTAAATTCGGCATGCTACACTATCCGTTGCCTTAAGGGCTTAATCTCGTCTGTAACACTAAGATCCGTTTATTGCGCATATTTTGAGATGATCATTAGATATGGTATTCAATTTTACGGTGCATCACATAATGCCAAAAGCATATTTGTTACTCAAAAAAGGGCAATAGGAATAATGGATGGCTTACCTCCAAGAGAATCTTGTCGTACATCTTTTTTCTTAGTTTATATCTATATGAAAGTTTCACATATATATACATACATACAAATGAGTACATTAAACACTCCGATATTCATTCTTACGAAATTCGTTCAGTTAATAATATAGTACCACCGCACCCCAACTGCTCAATGTATTTAAACAGTCAGTTTTACAAACCCATTAAACTATTTAACAGACTACCTAATAAGATAAAAGAAGCAAATAGTATTTTTAACTTTAAAAAAGATCTTTTCGTAAGTTCCTAGTCACAAATTCCTTTTATACAATCAACGAATACATAAATGTAACTTTAAATAACTAGGAGCTAATTGATATTTAGTTAGTAACAAGAGTATAATTATTGTCATAACTGGTGCCTGTTTATGTGTACATATAGACTTAAGATTGTAACGAGTGTATGTAATGTGTGATGTTATATTTTATCTACCTCTAGTCGTTACGTATTTTTATTGCTAGTTTTAAATTGTTACATATTCTGCACCAAATGGTAATGAATATATTATTATTATTATTATTGTTATTATTATTATTACTAACGCGGGGATTCAATGACACGTATGCTAAGACATTAACAATATTGTCTTCCATTCTTCTAGCCGAGTCTCTTCGCAACTTTGGTCGAAAGGTTCCAGTGTTACGCAAATTTTGCACTAAACGCGGAAAAATTCTCGCGTCGCATAGACGCCGATCTGGATATCGAGCTGAGTATAGGCATCTGAAAATAAGAGCTACGCCACCTAGCGTTACCTCAACGAACTAAAAGTATTGAGATTAACGAGTTATTTTTATGTACGTTTTGAATGGTGTTGGTAGTGTTTAGTGTTGTTTTTTACGTTTATAAATTATTTTAAAACTATGAGTCGATCGAATCGTTATTGTTCAGTTCCTCATGGGAAAAGAAAAACCCGGACTTGAAATTCCATGCGTTTCCAAAAGGAGGTGATAAATATCGTGTTCGGGTGGAAGGCAAATTAGGAATTAAAGTTCTGATGGATCGACAAAAAGCCTGGAAACTTGCATTGAAAATTGGAAACCCTATCACAGAAAATATGAAAGTTTGTTCTAAACATTTCACTAAAGATGATTATTTTTATAGAGGTAATGTGCATGTTTGGGTTATGTTGCTTTTTACAGATTATATATTCTTTATAGATCCTGATAGTGAAAATGCAAACCACAGAAGGTTTTTAAAAAAAACTGCTGTACCTTCGGAGAATCTGCCTATTGGAAGTGGTGACATTCATACACAACCTGGACCTTCGACTAATAGGACTGAGAGATTGCAACAACGAAATCTCAATAAAGATATTCCGCTATCTGAAGAATGTTCCTGTGAAGATTAATAGCAAGATAAACAGCATCCTTCTCAGGAAGAAGTTGAAGCTGCAGAAGGTTTATTGCAGCTTCTACAGTTACAGCCAGAATATACTGGACCTAAAAGGTTTCGTGATTTTCATGTGCAAGTAAACACCCCGAAAGTGAACACATTGTGTGTTCTTCTGGAAACAGCCAGTGCCCTCAACAGTTTTACTGGCCTTAATAATAAAAATCTATTAAATACCATAGTAGAAGCGGTTCAGTCAATTTACGGTGATCAAAGGTTACATCGTTTGACTATCAGGGAGCGTATAATTTTATTATTAACAAAGTTGAAATGTGATTTATCTTATGTAACTTTATCAGTATTATTTGAAATTTCACAAGAGTTGTGTAAGAAGTACATAAATAACATGCTCCCTATTTTAAGTAGAATTTTAAAGTCTACGATAAGGTTTCCTGACTTCACTGAAGTTCAGCGAAACATGCCAAAATGTTTTGAAAACTTTCAAAGTGTTAGAATTGTGCTAGGTTGTACTGAAATCTTTATCCAAAAACCAAAGTGTCTCTATTGTAGAATTAGATTTTATTCCCAATATAAATCCAACACTACTATTAAATTCATGACATGTGTTTCCCCTGGTGGTATTATTACTTTTATTAGTGAACCACACGGTGGACGAGCTTCTGATAAAATAATTTTCCAGCAAAGTGACTTAATTCTTCAACTAGAAGGTTTACGTGATTCCATTATGGTGGATAAAGGTTTTCTAATAGACGATCTTTGCCAGAAATTTAAAATAGACCTAATTAGACCTCCTTTTCTAAAACAACAAAAACAGTTAAATGCGGATGAAGCACTTTTAAATGCTGAAATAGCTGCTGCACGAGTGCACATTGAAAGAACGAATCAAAGGATTAAAATCTTTAAGTTTTAGGAGGTAAATTACAATGGTCATTAGTAAAAAATATTAAAGATATATTTATTATAGGTTGTGCTATAACAAATTTGTCAAGTCCTATATTGGCAGACTGTAGATTCTTAAATGAGTGATTAACTGTGTGGGTTTGGGACACCAGCAAAACATTAATAGTAGTGTACGTAAGTTTAGAAAAGTGACGTTTCATTAACGGACTATGGCTTGTGACACGATTGTGTTAACTTTATTTTATCCTTTCTTAGATATCCGCAACACATATATTCTGTAACAACTCCTTTACACAACATAAGTGGTCCTACCTGGTTTCTCATGAGGATCATTTGGTTTAAATAGTTTCGCGTATTAACTTTGTTCTTGCATTTGAGTTGTGCAGTCGCAAGACTGCCCTGGAGTACATTATAAGTTTATGCCTCATTTTAGGGGTACACTACCCGCCTATGTGACAAATTTGTTTAGGAATGCCTATACTGAAGTTAGAATTGCAAACAAATTGTCCATTAGTAATTTTGAATTAATTAGTGTAAACGTCTCATATATTGTAAATACAATCTTTTCTAATTAACTTAATGGTAATTGTAACTTAGACCAACATGTTCAAAAATTTACTAATGTTAAAAAAAATGATTGACAAGGGTATAAAAAAACGATTGGATACCAATTAAATTTTATTAGGTATACAAATTGTATGAATCATTTTTTCAAAATATTTTTTCTTGAGGACTGTTAACATTCTATTTGCAAATCTATAATTAAAATCAATTTTAATTATCTCTACAGATTTGTCAAATGATGCATATAAAACAAAATAGCATGATTGTAAATTTAGTAAGGCCATGCCTAATTGTATCTGTCCATAATATTTATGTTTTTGTTTTAAGAAATATTTGTTGCCTTGTTTTTCTAAGAATTTTGTATTTTCTAACACTTCCATTATTGTACTAGTAGCACCTAAAATTAGTAGAAATAAATGAAACAGAACACATACAGCACATTATTTGAATTTCACCTGTAGTAAGTCATGAAAAGAAATCCTGACATAAGTAAACATCAGGAACTTTATTGTCAGAGTATACTAGAAGTGAAATTTAAACGATTACACATATGACAAAAGCTTTTGGAGGAAAATTACGAAAATATTTTATGATAATTTAGTAGTTACTGTTAACATTTAAGTTTTTATTTAAACAATGACATGAAATAATAAAAAATTGAATTATACACACATAACACAAATCATACCAGGAAGCCATAGGCTTGTACAGAATAGATGGATCAGACAAGACAATACCCATGAATTCAGTATTTGTCTAGTATAACCAAGTACCAATCCATAATGTTGGGATTGAACCTACCTTCATATAAACATTTAATTTCTAATAAAGAAATTGGTTTATCTTCTTCAAAAATGACACCATCTGGTGAATAGCCTAGCCACGGGTTGGAATGGGAAACAACCATACCACATTCGGCTACATTGAGAGATGTTTTGTTTATGAAAATTTCCTTAGCATCACCCTCGTAGGCAATGCCATGTTTAACATACTTATTACTAAAGCTTTTGGGATAAAAATATTTCAAAGCCTTAGTTTCCCACTCATTCTTTGCATAAGTGTATATTTCATATATACGTGAACCTACAAAAAATTAGAATATATTCAATTCTAGTCTTTTTTTAACATATAACTTGGTAGTTAATACAGTTTCAGCATTTAAATTGCTGCATAACTTAGCAAACTGAATCATACAATTTTTAGGTAGCAATAAACAATTACCTGTAATTCTATACTTCCTTTGAACGTGCCACTCTTTAGATTGCTGTATCGTAGCAACAATAGTGTCGGGTGCTTCCATAAATAATTTCGAATATAATTCTTTGCAACAATTATTGTTGTTCATTATTTCTAATGAAGAAATCTCCAGCATTGATATTGATTGGCACGCATTGTCTAAAATTGGTTCATCGTAGTTATTACTAATATTCTTTTTCTTTGGAATTTTAACAATGTCATTTCTTCGTCCTACACTAAAAACAAACATTGCAATGTTTTCAACTTTTGCTCTAAAATTAAATCTAAGTTCACGAAAACGGTATATTATAAAAACATACCTATGTTTGGCAATTGCCGACTCTGGTAATCTTTTTATAAAAAAATTGTACAACTTATCATCGTCAACCTCCAATAAATTACAATCAGACTCAATATTACTTTGAAAACAGGGCATCATGTTTAAGGGCACTGGCTGATACTTTTCCTGTGTGACAGTTTTTTGTTGTGCCCATACACATTTTAAGTCTGTTTGTGATACAATCTCCAATTCGGCAAGATTTACCCTAAAATAAAAAATCATGTTGGCACGATAACACCTTTTTTAAAGTTTGCTATAATATACACCTTGTACATTTAATTAAAACAGCTGAGATATGCTTGCATCTACCACTATTTCCTGCTTTGCAGGAACAAGACATTGTTTTAATTTTAATGGTCCCTAATACATAGGTAAGTTCTCCTCTGATGTGATGCGGATCCGAATTCAGGGCACTAGTTTGTAGGCACAAAGCACACAAAATTATTTTATCTGAAGTTGGAGAATTTAGCCTCCCACATAATATAATGTGCCCAGCATTTAATACCTCTTCTCCCTCATAGACACATCTTGAAGTATTCGTACTTTTTAGGTATTCCGTGTATTCTACAATACTTAATCTTGCCATTTTGGCCTAAAAAATAATAATTATAAATTTAAATATATCAGTTGAAATCTATTAACCTCTCTTAAGCATGTTACAGTAGTAATTAATAATTGCTGTAGTTGCATAAACCTAACCTTGATGTTTGTTTATTGTTGTTATATTAGAATATTTAAAAGATAATACATACCGATTTTATCAAAAGTACACGTTCACTGCAAATAATTTACTCTTTTCTTTTATTGTAATGATTTCAAATAAATAAAGTACCTATCACGCAACACAATACACAATACAACACAAATAACCAATGTCAATATTTTTAGTAGAGAGATTCGTCACTTCGGCGCTGCAATCTTATTTTCAGATGCCTATACTCTCTTAGCCAGTGTCGCATTTTGAAGACATTCAAAATATACCGCAATCATATCAACAGCTTCATCATTTGTAAAAGACATTATAGGTAGTTTTAAGGACTTACTTGTGCAACAAACATAATTTACACTGTCTGTCAAATTTTAATACTTGTTTACAAGTTGATTTTAGGTATTTGTTTTTTCTTAATGGCCTACTCGTAATATTCTGCCTATTCTGCACTTGCATATTCTATGCATTGATTATTATGCCGCTACATGTTTTTTTTTTAATTTTTGAAATTATGAAAACTTTTATTATTTAAAAATTATAAAATGATGAAATTTTTCATTGAATCTTGAAAAAAGATAAATAAATCAGAATAAATACCCGTGTAATGTCGACTTTTTCAAAATTTTATAATTACATTTTCTTTCTTTGATATTTTAGGTTACGATTAAGATATTTAGGGATGATTTCATCTCATTTTTATGAAAAAAATATCATATTGTTGCATTTAATTTTTTAGAGAATTTTGCAATTTTCTGATATATGAAAAACGCGCTATAGCGGCATCACTAAAAATTAGACATATTATAGGTAAGATGGATTTGATGGAGCAACAAATGCTCTTTCCAACGAGACTAAGTTTATTAAAATCAGTTCAGTCGTTCAGGAATTACAGCTGTTTAATTTAAAAAATCGCCGAATCCCCCCCCACGCCACTTCATTTTAATAGATACGTCAAACAAAAATTACTCGAATAAAGCTGAGCTTTAAAAAGCAAATAATATGGTGGATTTCAGTAAAAAATCACTTTAAAAGTTTAGGATGGCGGTTACGCCCCCTGGCGGTCATCTTGCAAATTTGAAAATCTTTTCCACGGTCTTTTTTTTGGCCACTTTAGTAATAAAATTTTTTACCGCAACGCTCTACGACGAATAGTTTCCGAGAAACAGCACTTTGCATTCTTATCTGGCCACCCGGTACATGTTACGCATTAAAATGTCTAAAATTTTTATGTCATTTTGTTGTATTCCTAATAATAACGATTCTACAACATTTAAAAGAAAAATCATTAAACTTGTTTTCGCTCATCAAAGTTTGAAATGGAAAAAAAACTGTATTTATTATGGCAAGGGTGTAAAACTGTCAAAAACCATAGTAATTAATTCATTTTTTTCCATCAATAATAAAATTGTTATAACTGTTATTTTTAAAAATAAATACATCGTGTCTGATACCATTACAAAGCTTAAAAAAATGCACATCTGATACAGGCACAGTCTACTTATTATACCTTCCATTTAAAAAAACAAAAGTGTATATCGTAACTTTGGAATAACAAGAGATAGAACAAAAGTAGCGTCGCCAGTAGACAGAGCATAAAAACACTACCATTTTTCCTCTACATTTTTTTTCTCAAATCGATAATAACAGAGTTATTTAGAATTAAATAAAATGCAAAATTTTAGTTTTTTTGAAATACCTAGTAAGCCATGAACGTTTTCCAACAACTGAAAGTGTCTTTAATTTAGGTTCATAAAACTGAAACTTTTTCCCCATTTAACCGAATCTGTATCTCTTGTAGTTTCTGAGATGCCAATGCTTAAAATGAAAAAAAAACTCACCCTGTATGTGTAAATACGAATATTTTGTTATATCCTGCAGTAAATATATTTATCTTAATTGAATTTTTTGGTTTTGGGTTTCACACTCATAGTGTGAGTATGGATTTATCTAACTAAAACATAAAAGTATGTATATAATTAAATTATAATGAAATACCCTAATTAAACATTGTTTTTTTCTCACGTTTAGCTAGTTTTAGAAAAAGGTGCACAAAAATTGTTTAAAAATGGATAAATAATCATAGAATAGACATATAAGATAATTAAATTCTAATTAAGAGTACTAATTAAATATCAATTTTTTTAAGTTACCTTCTCCTAATTTTAAAAGATGTTAGAAATATGGTTCAAAAATTGATAAAGCTAACACAACAATGGTTCAAAAATTGACATTAAGAGTATATACGAAATTATTTAGATATTTAATGCTAACTAATGCACTAACTAAAATGCTATGTTTTTTTTAAATTTTTTAATTACTGTGGTCCTTAAGTTTAGCCTAACGTGCCAAAGTATTGAGGAACACTTAGGAGGATGGAATTGCCAAGAGATGTCTATGAATGGCAGTAGTATAACAACGCCGAAGTTGGCCCACTAGTTCAAGTTTCTGCCGCTAGGTGGCGCTAGCAGCAATCTAAGAATTGGGGCGAAGCCCTAGCGCTCCAAAATGGCGCTGTCACGAGGGCTTCGCCCCCTTATGTAGATATAATCCTGTATTGAGCCCCCGTCTTCATATGGAGGCCCTGTGCATGTTTCTATCTGCATAAAGGGGCGAAGTGCCATTTAGCAGCGCTAGGCCTTCGCCAGAGGGCCTTTGCCACGAGGCGGCCAAGTCCTGGTGTAGGTATAGTATGATATGTCTCAAGGGGGCCCCAAAGCCGGAGCAGCAGTAATATACGGTTGTCGTTGTGGGCTCGCTAGTGTAAGACTGTGCAATGAGGCCCCCATATAGAAGTTAGTAACGATTTCATCCGGCGTGGTCGCTGCAGTAGATGGTGCTAGTACCGTATCCGGTGGCGGCGGTGAAATTAGAATCAGCTAATAGGAATGTGTATCCGGTATGTCCATAAAAGGATCGCACATGTATGCATCGCGAGGGAGAGAGTAGTGTCGTGAAGAGGAATGTGTATCCAGTATGTTCATAAAAGTATCGGATGGATGCATCTAGAGAGCGAGAGAAAAGTGTGTGCAAAAGCAGATACAACAGCTCGAATCGTAGCAAAAGCTATCATCTCTGACCATAAAAGGAACTGCTCCCCTGTTTGCTGTGCCCATAAAAGGATCTGTTTGCTATTCCCTGCCCCCAGGTGGATGGCGCTGGGGGACCCTGTCGCGGTGCTGGCCTGGATCTGGGGGACAGAGTGGTTATTGCAAATGTTTAGTTCTTGTTTAGGATTGTAGGGTATATATGGATGAGGATATAGCATCGTGGTTTATTCAGTATTTTTTTTCAGTTATAATCATTTTATAAAGAAAAATTACATCTTCATCATCAACCCCTTCATCGTCGTCGTCATTAGCGTTCGACATAACCAACATACCTGCTACCATTCTGGCCAGGAGGAGGAATAGGCTGAAGCAATGTGTGCTAGCAGCAGCCATTGGCCTAAGAACAAATCAAGGCCAAAGGAAAGAAGGTGGCAGGGACAAGCACTTCACGGTGGCCAAACCCCTGACATTTAAAATAGACGGTACCGGACAATGACTGCGCCATTGCGGGTGTTATTTTAAATGTAGGGATGTGGCGCTGAGTGAAGGTTGTGTGAGGAGTGTTGGCTGGCCCGTGTAGTGCCACGGTTGAGGGATGAAGGTTGGACGAGTGACCGGTCAACACCGATTTATCCACAAGAAGAGGTTGTCGAGGATGATTCTGAAGACAACGGCGGAGATTTTGTTGAAGAGAGTGGTGAAGAAGAAGATGTAATGGGTGATGATGCTGAGGAAGAGTGAACGTAGTTCTGTAATCCCTAGTGTTTTTGTTAGTTTTTTTTTGTATGATTGTATAAAAATCAGTTAAATGAAAATTGTTAGAATACTATTTTTAACATGGACTTTTCATACAGATAATTTATAATAAAAAGTGTTTAAGTACATACAAAAATATTTTCATTTTATACATACAAAAAATTTATTTTATGGATATTAGTTTTTAATCAAAGTTATTTTTCTTTCATAAATAAGTTATAGTTGTTGTTGTTGCTGTTGATGGTGATTATTATAGATTCATTACTGATGACATCTTAAAAGAAAAAATAAAAAAAACATTGAAAAAATTTATTAATTTCCTCACCTTTAATGAATATTGTTTTCTGTATTAATTTGTTTTTAATCCATTTACTGGGTTGATGTTGAATATATTGTAAAAAATATATTCTAGATCAAAGCTTGAAAACACCATGTTGTTGAAAAATTGAACGTGAGTGTAATAAATGATGGTAATAAACAAATGGTTATGAATTGTTTATTACAATATGGATATATAGAAAAATCAATCGCAAATATTAACAGTGAAAATGATAATAATGTTGTTTCTTCTGATATTTTTTTGTTCGCACTAAAACGATTTCAAGAATTATTTAAGTTAGATATTAATGGTGAAATTTACTTCAGAAATGTTAACAAAAATGAATGGAGCTAGATGTGGAAATGAAGATCTCCTTTCAGAATTCATGCTACATCCATTCAAGTGGAATAATAGAAGTATTACTTGGAATTTTCATAATGGTAATGCAGAAATTTTGCATTTGACTCAAATTGCTTTTAACACCTGGGCTCACCACACTGATTTAAATTTTGTTCATTCCTACAGTAATCCCAACATTTTGATTTCTTTTCAAGCTGAAAACATATTTATGTTAGAAATAACAACAGATGTCCTTTTAATTTAGTTAAACCAGCTGTAGCTCATGCTTTCCTTACTAATAAACGATTGACAACATTCAAAATACATATTAAAAACAGTATGCATGGTATACAGGAATGGGTGTTACACCTGAAAATCAATTAAGTTTGTTTTATATATATTGGAATACACCATTCTTCCATAGAAGGGTCTGCTATGTGGTAAACTTATGTAATTGCAAGAAATTTTAATAATTCTGAATTAAAATTTAGCATGGATGATATTTTACCTATTCAAAATCTATATGTTGTTATCTATTGTTATGAAGTATTAATGCTAATATTAATTGTTAATGTAAATTAGATTAAAAACAAAATCTATACTTAAATAAAGTATTATAACACCGTTTGTACACTTTTTCTTAAGATTCTGAAAATCTATAGAGTGTGATGAACTAAATATTGGTAAATGACTCGAGATCAAAAGGTAAGAATAAAACAACGTGGTGGTGGAGGAATTTTAAATAAATTAATCAATAAACTCCCATTTGAACTCCATCTCCCAGGATACCAGTTTTGTGGACCTGGTACAAAGTTACAAGAACGTCTTGCACGAGGTCAACAAGGTATCAACCTCAGATGCTGCATGCCTTTAGTATGATATACAATATAGAGATAATGTAGATTTAGCAGCACAACATTGAGCTGATAAGACCGTTGAAACTCGAGCTCAGGAACGCTTTTGATCTAAAGACGCAGATATAGGTGAGAAAATTGCCGCACTTGCAGTTACAGGTGCAATGAAAGCTAAACGTACCTTAGGAATGGGTATTAGGAAAAGCAAAGTTAGGAAAAGTCAGAAAGGAAAAGTTACTGCAGCACTTTGAGTTTTACCAACACCAAGTAGTAGTGGTGGTATTACGAATAAGAAAGAAGAAAATTGGCAATCGTAGGAAAAAAGGAGGGATTCTACCGTTTATGATACCCCTATTTGCAGGTCTTTCAGCTGCAGGAGCTCATGCTGGAGGAGCATCTGGTGTGGTTAAAGCAATAAACGATGCTAAATCAGCGTGAAAGCAATTAGAAGAGTTTAACCGTCACAATACAATGATGGAGAGTATAGCCTTAGGGAAAAAGGAGGAAGCGGGATAAAAAGGAAAAGAATAAAACATAAGAAGAAACAAAAATTAAAAAACAAACGAAGTGGAATGATGTATTTAAAACCATATAAAAGCGGTGCTGATAGAATATGGAAAAATAAACATTGTGTAAAAAACTAATAATTCCCGAAAGAGCTTTAACCAATCATGATTTTAAAAAAGTAATTAAATACCATCCCATTGAACCCCCTTTACGAGGAATATTTATGCGAGATGAATTAACAAAACAACCATTAAATAATGAAAGTGGAATTATAAATTTGGATGACAGTAATGGTCCAGGCACTTATTGAGTGTGCTATAAGAAAAGAGGAAGTATTGTTAAATATTATGATAGTTTTGGTGATTTATGTCCACCAGTAGAGATTATTAGTTACTTTCGGGACAATAAAATTTTCTATAATTATAAACGTGAACAACACTACTATTTGTGGACATTTATGGTTAAGATTTCTATACAATAAATAAAAGATTGATTTTTGTTTTATATGCTTAAATAGAGGTAACATGTCTTTTTTGCTGGTTGTGGAAGGTTTTGGTAACAAATTAGAAACCACATATACAGATCTTATACGTTTAAATCCAAATCGTAATTACATATTAGCATTAAGAGGATTTGATGGATGTAATTCAATAAAGAATATTCATGAAGGACATGATAAGTTTTACTATAGAAAGAAAAATGATAACGTAAATAAAGTAATTAACATTCCACATGGTTCGTACGAAATCATTCAATTAAATTTTTTTTAGAATCGGAAATTAGGCCTGACGGAGTTATGCAATTGATTGCTAATAATACTACTCAAAAATGTGAAATACATTTCTCAATTTGAACAAATTATTAAACACACTAATGTATATATTGAATGTAATATTATTTCTGGAACTTATAGAAATAATCTACGTGCTCATATTATTTACGGTTTCCTATATCTGTTAAACCAAGTTTTCACATGAATAGTGTTCCTAGTAGTCCTATATATTTAGAGGTAAATGTGGATACTATTTATAATATTAAAATCCGTCTAGTGAATCAGAAGGGTGAATTGATTGATTTCGATGATGAACAAACTAACGTTATTTTAGATATAAAAGATAATGGGTCTAAGATTTAACTCTCATTATTGATTAACTAATTAATCCATTAATGATAACAATACGACTTTTCTTAAACGACAGCAACAAGTGCATGATAACAGTGTATATATTAAAAAGAAGCAAAATCGAAAACAAACATCACATCAAAAGCAACGATTAACAAAGGTGAAAAACTGTTTTTAACGTCTATTGAATTAAAACTTAAATTATGAGTGAAGTAATAGATGTATTTTGACAGATAGAGTATGATGAAGGAATAGAAAAGGATATGATTCATACCTATCAACCATATGGTTCAAATAAGGTTTCACCTTCGGATGAAATAAGAATCATAATTCAAAGTCAAGATTTGATAATGGATACATGTAAAAGTTATATTTACATTGAAGGTAGCATTGAAGCGGAAGGAGACAAGCCGACTTTTTAATTAACAAACAATTTTGTATGTTTTCTATTTGAAGAAATACGTTATGAACTTTCTGGACAAAAAGTTGACGTTTGTAGACTACCAGGTATTACCACTACAATCAAATCTTATGCATCATACACATTAAATCAAAGTGAGACGTTATCTGCAACAGATTGGTAACCAAAGAAAGGGATACTACATGTAGAGACCTCTCTTTAGTGATAATAAGAAAAAATTGTCTGCAGCAATTCCATTAAGTTATATTTTTGGCTTTGCAGAAGATTACTATGAAAATGGAATTATTTTAATTCACTCTCGAACTGATTTAAACTGTTTCAAGTCGAGCACAGAGAAAGTAAGCATTGAGATAACAAAGATTCATTGGAAGGGGCCTCATATAATCCCTAGTGATGAAGGAAAAATACTCCTATATGATGGTATCGATAGAAATTCAATAATCAAAATTCCTTTTCGTCAACGGGAATTGTATGATTTACCTGCTCTTAACGAAACGAAATCTGATACATGGTCAATCGAAACATCACCACAACTTAAAAAAACCAGATGGATATTGGTTGTATTTCAAAAAGAGAGCGTTAAAAATAACGGTGAGGCATATGCAACAGGCTTTATCAACGCTAATCTCTCTAATCTAACGCTTTATTTAAATTCTAAAAAGTGTCCTTATGAAAATTGGAATTTAGATTTTACAGCTAGAAGATATATGCCTGCATATCATGCATATTGCAACTTTCAAAAAGGATACTACGGAAAATCAGAAAAACAGAAACAAACACTTAAAACATCAACCGTAGACATTAAGCTGGTAATGGAATCCAATGCAAATTTTGAAAAGGAAACAACAATGTATTGTCTTATTTTGCATGACGCTATTATTGAATATAATCCCTTAACAGGTGAAGTACATCGAATGTAAATTACATGTATGTATTTTAATAGTATTATAAGGTAATATTTACAATATTGTGTCCGCTTTATGAACTTATGAATATAATGAAAATTATTAAACAAAAATTGACTATCTGTAAGTATTCAATTTAGATTCTATGAGTGATGAGAAAATAATTGCTGTAACTAAAAAAGCATAGTACACTTTTACCGAACACATGTAGATGTATAATTGCAGGACCAAAAACATTAAATCAATCAAAATATAAATGATTAAAAGAGATATTAACACCAATCAAGGGTATAGGATATTATATGTTTACTGAAAATGATGATATTACTCCACCAAACGAGGTTAAACCAAACTCCATATTTATTTTTAATGATATAGCCTGGGATAAACAAAATAAAATAAGGGATTATTTTTGTATGGGAAGACATAATTCAGTAGATTCGTTTTATTTGTGCCAAACCTATACACGCATACCTAAACGTTTAGTAACAGATAATGCTAATATGATAGTGTTATTCAAATAAGATAATTTAAATTTAAGACATGTATATCAAGATAAAATATATAGATTAATCAGTCTACGTTCAACGTCTAGTTGTTTATCACCTCTGATAGAATCTCTTAAAATTGTTTTCTTATACATAATGGATGAAAAGGAAAATATCCACAAACGTAAACCTATAAAAGTAAGAAAAGACATTCGTGAAAAATTAAATTATTTAAAACGAGGTAAACTTGCAACAGAAGAACTTATTCGTGAGACATATAAACCAATGAAAGTTCTACATCAATCTCAAATACCACAAGCATCAGTGCCACTTACACCGACATTAAAACGTCTACAGCAGCACCATCCAATTGCAACTTCCACTCCACGATTTCTAGAGACAGAGGTCATTGGTGAAATTACAAGGGGTGATAGTGACATAGCAGAGTCAGCAACAACAAGACTACTCTAAACTGTTGAAGGAATCTGGTGGTAGCTCGTTTCTTGAGCAATACGATGACTTACCAATAAAATATGTTGAAATTATGATAAGAGATATGAAAGGTGATATTGATACAACTTATGGCGTACATTATGATGTTACAGCAGATAAATGGCACATTGGTGATAGTGTAATTAATTTTAACAAAGAAAATATTATAATTAAGGGTATTGAATATGTGGGTACACCTGGTTGATAAGAGTTATTAATTATGAACCATCCCAATGAAGAACTAATTAGAAAACAAGATCAAGTCAATTATGGACGTATTGTGCTAGCAACTTCTGCACATAAACGAGATAACAATCCCCTCAAACAAATAAAATGAAATAAATAACATAAATATGCGCATGTGAGTAAACCAATACTAAAAGAAATAGAATTAACAGCATCGCTATCTACTTCAAAAGGTAGAAAAACTGGTAAAGGTATGCTGTTTAAACAAATTGCACCAATTGAACATAAATACTGGGATAATATTCATGAATTAATTAATGAACTTAGCTTAAATGGGCAGAAATAGAAGCTGGACATATGGGTCACCACAACATTATTATTTGAATAATAGAAGAATTCTATGAAGCTGGCTATATAGAAAACCCTTTGAACAAAAACAATAGTACTTTCTTAAACCACATGAAAGTATAAATTATTATAAACTTATAATCTATTAGTAGGGGAAGGTTGCCTATATTGAACCGCTATTCGGTTTTAGGGCTCTAACTTTAAGAAAACAAATAAAAACGCTTTCAAATTTATACACCAAATACTTTAATATGTTGTCCACTTCTAGTAATTTCCTCAGAATTTTTTCTTGAATAATTTCTCGTACAAAAATATAATCCGGAACCCTTGCAGCTAGTCCATTATAGGAGACTGGTTGCGTAAATTGAATCTGTGGGTTCCAGTATTGGGCCATCTATTTCAGTTACGTAAAATTAAGTAAAACTTTAAGTATACATTTGAGAAATAAGAGAATATAATTTTTATTTAAAAACCAAATGTCAAAACACAAAAATATATTAAATGAACATTAAAAAAAGTCAAATCCTACCATAAACAAACAAAAATAACACAATAAAAAGAGCAAAATAAAGAACAAACAAAGAACGACTAAACCCAAAATCTTTGAAAATAACAGATATTTTTAAAAATAGGAAGCCTTTTTCTTAGAGCTAGGAACAAATATCACAGAGAAATTTCTGTCTGATTCGTGCATCCTGTCTCTGGATTTTAGGCAGTGAATCATGTCTTCAACAATGCTCTCAGAGCAAAGTTTGCAGTTTGAAGTTTTCTTAGAAACTTTATTTTGCGCTTGACAGTTTTCTTTTTTGAAATATTTGATGATGTCTGTTTAACTTCAAGGTCATCTTTGTAGGGTGTGGATGTAATGATTTGTGTTTTTTGGATACTTCCAGTTGGTTTCATCTTCTTGTGATCAACAACTATACTTTTTAATATTTGTTCTATAGAATCTCCTTCTTTTGTTGCGGATGAATCAACTTCAGCTGATGTAGTTGCTATTTGTTCCATAGCTGATGTTGATGTTGATGTTGAAGCTCTTTGAGCTGGGAGGTTTATTTCTTTTGTCTTTTACTGTAGTGACTCAAGGTCACATCTTCATCACTGGAATCGGAAATACTTTCAGTGTTATCATGTTCAGCCTGTCTACACTTGTTTTTCGGATGAGTATATCTGAAGGTGCAAAATCAATATCGCTGAAAACATTACGGTCTATCGGCCAAATTCCCGTTTTCTTGAAACCATTCATAGCATTTGCTAACACAGCTGCCCTGACAAGCTTCTCCAAGGAGTTTGCAAATTGGTATTGAGAAACTATCAATCTCAGATTAGTCCTTAGCCATTTCTCAATAGCTTCAGTGTAATAGAGCTCTAGTGGTTTAAATAGAGCCACGTCTAGGGGTTGAAGTCGGTGGCTGGTATGCCCCGGAAGCTGTAACATAATCACTCCATTATTTCGTGCCCGCTCTATTGCCTCAAGATTTTTAGAGTGAGTACTGTGGCCGTCTAAAACAAGCAAAACTTTATTGATCCTTATTGGTTTTACTGTATTGATGAAATATTTGAGCCAGGCAACAAACAGATCTTTATTGATGTATCTGGTGTCAGATATCTCTACCACGCAGTCAGGAGGTGCTCTATCTCTGAGATCTGGATTAGCTCTTTTTCGCTTGAATATTATCGGTGCTACAAATTGGCAGGCTGCACTGGCACATACAACCATAGTGATATTCACCCCATGTTCACCGCTAGTAACCGAACCTACTTGGCGCTTGCCCTTTAGGGCTAGAATTTTCTGGCACTTCTTGGTAACAGTTGAAAAGCCACATTGAATATTCTTGTTGCATTAAGCTGGCATTCATGGACTATTTTCTCTAGAAGGTCGAAGAACTGGGTAACGTTATCTCTATTAAATCCCTTGCACCGAGCAATGGAAGTAGATTCTGGTTGTCTCAATGAAATGTTGGGATGCCTACGCAAAAATGCGCAAAACCACTTTTTACCAGCCTGCTTTTTTCTCTATTGAAATTGTGTTTGATGTTGTTTTGCTCCGCCAGTTCATATGCAGCATTACGGACATTTTCTCTAGGTTAAGGATATGCGCTGCCAACCTCTCCTCAAACTCCAGGAAAAAAGGCGGTGGTTCTTCCGAATCTGGTTCACCTTTTTATTTTTTGAGTCCAAATGCCGTTTGAACGTCGCTTCTGGGACACTGTACATGCGGCATATTTCATTTAAGCTATACTTTTTGCCTTTGTAAGCCTCTAAGGCTTTTGCCATATCCGCTTCACTCCATTTACAATATTTTATGCCTTTTCTATTATTAGAAGACATTCTGGAACAAAGTAAAATATTGGTAGCCTATATTAGACCACGCATTTGACACTAACTGTATAATGTTAAAATGTATTTTGATTATTGGAGCACTTCATATTGACACGAATTTCAACATTTAAAAACATAAACATAAGAAATAAGTCTAGTTTCCTAAATTGGGCCAGTCCAATTTAGGCAACACCATCGTTCAATTTATGAAACCGCCAGTTATTTTCTAAAATTTCATGTTTAACACTCTAATGTATTTGAATTTGCTCTTTTTAATAGTGATCTGAATGGGGTAAAACTTACTTGTTTTAATCAAAATAACAGCGCTGGGTGAATTTCCAACGTTTGCCACACATACACTTACGAATTATACATAAAAACTGCATCGAAATAGCAAAAATTACCCAACACGTCTTACGGAGGCAAAACGTGCATCAATGACCGCTAATTCTCTTGTAATGACGCCTTTGTAACAAGAGTCAAAGAGGATTTAAAAAATGTCGCTACCATCGCGCTTATTAATTAAAATATAACTGTGGTCCAATTTAGGAGGCGGTTCAATATAGGCAACCTTCCCCTAATAGTAAAATTGGTCTTGAGAAGTTTGACCGTTTTCATCACCACACTTCAGGACTCGCTAGAGGAGGAAGTGCTGTTATCTACCAGTAAAATACTCTCCGGTGTGGGATTGATGTTAACTGATGAAGGAAATTTTGACATTGAAGAGAAAAGACTTGTAAATGTAGCTGATGCTAAGAATCCTAAAGATTCTGTTCATAAAATACAAACTTTAACATTAAACAATAGCAATTAGTTTGATGCTCAAAATAAGAGAATATCAAATCTAAGTAATCCTGTTGAACCTCGAGATTTTCTTAATAAATCATATTTAGACACAAGTTTAATCAACTTAAATAAACGATTAGTATCTCTAATAAATGTATACGCAGCTCGAGTGACGGCACTTCAAGATAAATTTAATAAGTTGTTAGATAAATTAGATATATAGAATATCATTATAAAGCTATATCTTTAACACCAAAAGAACAAGTTGTAAATGAACTACATAAACCAGCTCGTAAAAATTTTCCTAGAAGACATACAATCATATGATGTATGATGACTTGTGGCAAGCGGATTTAGCTGAATTTGGTCTCTATGCTAAATATAATCAAAATTATAAATACGTTTTAACTATAATAGATACATTTTCAAAATTTCTATGGACAAAACCGCTCAAATCTAAAACCGGAGATGAAGTTGTAAAATCTTTTCAACAAGTGTTTAAAGATACTAAACGTATACCTAACAATTTACAAACTGATAATGGTAACGAATTTTATAATAATAAATTTTCAGAATTAATGAAAAAATATAAAGTAAATGATTATTCAGTATACAGTGTAGAAAAGGCGAGTATTGTAGAACGAGTTATTCGAACACTTAAAAGCAAATTATACAAATTGTTTAGTCTACGTGGTCTACAAATGGATAGACATTTTGAATAAAGTTACAAATGGTACAATAATACTAAACACTATACAATTAAAATGAAACCTATTAATGTTACACTTCAGACAACTTTAAATGTTTACGATTGCATAAAGATTTTTAATGGAAAACATAAATTTAAGATTGATGATATAGTTAGAATAAGTAAATATAAAACAAATTTGATAAAGGGTATACTCCTAATTGGTCAACTGAATTGTTTAAAATAGTAAAAGTTAACGTTACAAATCCAGTTACGTACTTATTTCATTTTATGAATTCGAATTGCAAAAAACCGTTAATCCAGACATATATTTCGATGAAAAAATATTGAAAAAGCGTGGTAATAACTATGTTAAATGGTTGGGAATAAACGAAAAGCAATGGATTGATAAAAATAATTTACTTTAAAAGAACAAACAGTTACCAAGTAATACAACACTTAAGTGTTTCAACGTTCCACGTGTCATAACAAATTTAGAAAATATATTTGACCAGGGGTTTTAGATGATGATGATTGCTAATCAGCAGGGGACAGGGGATAGCAAACAGATCCTTTTATGGGCACAGCAAACAGGGGGAGCAGTTCCTTTTATGGCCAGAGATGATAGCTTTTCCTATGATGCGAGCTGTTGCATCTGCTTTGGCACACGGCACTTTTCTCTCGCTCTCTAGATGCATCCATCCGATCCTTTTATGGACATACCGGATACACATTCCTTTTAGCTGATTCTAATTTCACCGGATACGATACTAGTGTACTACAGCGACCACGCCGGACCAAATCGTTACTAACTTCTATATGGGGGCCCCATTGCACAGTCTTACACTAGGGGGCCCACAACGACAACCGTATGTTACTGCTGCTCCTGCTTTGGGGCTCCCTTGAGACATCTCATACTATAACCTACACCAGAACTTTGCTCCCCTTGTGACAAGGGGGCCTTCTGGTGAAGAACTACCGCTGCTAAATGGCGTTTAGCCCCCTTATGCAGGTAGAAGCATGTACAGGGCCTCCTTATGAAGAGGGGTGTTCAATACATGGTTAAATCTACATAAGGGGGCGAAGCCCTAGCGACAGCGCCATCTTGGAGAGCAAGGGCTTCGCCTCAATTCTTAGATTGCTGCTAGCGCCACCTAGCGGCAGAAACTTGAACTAGTGGGCCAACTTCGGCGTTGTTATACTACTCACGTTGTAGTTAGTTATCATCACCGGGAAATGTTGCAGCTAGGTAATCAGATATATGCCGCACGTCCTGTGGTGGTACAAACGACAGAGCAGCTAGAGATTTAAGTTTTATTTTTACGTGTATGTCAGACGTGTATTCGGTTCAATCCAGCACTGTTGATCCTTCTGAGCAAGCATTTGGAAGTAGCAACCCTTAAATTCCGTTTCCGGGAACGTAGTCCAAGCAGCAGAAAGTCAATTAAAATTTTCCGAGGTGCGATATTGGGCACCAATTCTTTCAGAATTGTGAAGATGCGATGGCACGTATCGCTGTTCCTTTTTTGCAGTAAAAAGTAAACGCAAGGTGGATAGGAATTGCCGACCATATCATGCCACGTATATAGTTGATAAAATATGCTGAGGGCTTTGTTCGTTTTCAAAGATAACTCACCTTATGCAGTTCTTCCAGCAGCTCATCGTTCCCTATTACCAAAATTCTTTCATTCTCGTGCTCTCCTGTGTCCTGTAAAATTAAGTCTGCATAATATTCCGGGATCGGAAAATTTGTAGTCGGATTCGGAATATGTGCCGTTTTCTTGTGGTTGAAGACTTTCGGTAATGGAAGATTGCTTTGGTAAAAACATCGCAGCTAAAGTTAGTGCATGTCTCAATACATTTCTTGGAGTTGTGTCAACTGCCTTCATGCTATGCTTCATCTTGGCCATAATAAGGTTAGTGTGCACTACTTACGGTTTAGAATCATGGCAATGTTGTGGAACCTCACCATTTATGCAGTTTTCCTGGGACTTTCGGAAGGCCCTATACTTACTTGGTCGAAAAGTAGACTGCACCTCCACGTGACGATTCCACGTTCGTTCTCTCTGTACTTAGTATATTCATACACCTTGTATATAAGAACTTTGTTTCCGTGACTGAATACCGAGTGTAAACAGGTTGTGGGCTACCCCTATAACTTTTAAATGGAAGGGTATAATTATTTCAAATGTTGGTTGATTATATTAGAGCAAATTTGCGATTTTTTGCTAAAAAATTCAAATATGGCCGAGTCTGGTTTCGCCGTAAATAATATAGAAACTGGAAATTTAAATGGGATACCCTGTATATTTTGCATTTTTATATTTTGCCGCTTCAAATACGTACAACGCAATTGTCAAATTTCAATTTGGACGCCATTTTAATTTTTTTAATTGATTTTTTTGTTCATCCAAGGTGGTCATGACTTGCTTCAAATTACTTATAACTTAACCAATTTTGGCAATGGTTTAATTATATTTATGTAATTTAACATTAAAATCATAAAATGCAGTTTTTTAACCAAAGCTATATTTTATTTATGAAAAAGTGAAAAAAGTTATAAAATAGCTAATGTAAATTCGAATTAAATGGTGGACATAACATTCGCTTATTTTCTTAAATGAAGTTAAATAATGTACTATTATTTAATTTCCATATACACAAAATCCTCCTGAAGCCGCCCCTGTCGAAATGTCAAAGAAAAACAGTTGGTAAATAACTTTTAATAACAAAATTGACAAATCTCTGTAGAGTGTAGACAAATTCCTACCCTCCCAATAACATGTTTATACAGATCTTCCAAAATTTTTTTGTAGTTATTGAACCATATTTATATAAAATGTATTTGAACATTTTAGTAATAATTTATTTTTATCTATCTTTATACAATCAGTAAATGCACTAACTTTGAATTTTTTCTTGGAATTTTTTGGGGGAAGGTTAATCACGTATGGTTTAACTGTCAACAATACAAAAATAATAAGTGTGTTTGACAGCTGCATATTGTTTCTTTTCCAGTCTATTAATTAACAAATATTTACCACAATGATGGCAAATATTTTTCACTACTCCCAAAATGATAAGGTTGATATGTTGTTGGTATACGGGGAATGTCGAAAAAATGCTGTTCAAGTTGCATTTTTGTATGCGGAACGATTTCCCGAAAGGAGACATCCAAACAGGCGGCATTTTTCAAAGATAGAACAACAACTGCGAAAAACTCATCCTGAAGTCGATGAACAATTTATTGTAAATGAAAACACATAAATAGACGTTTTCGCTTCGATTGAACTGAATCCTACAGTATCTACTAGAGAACTGGCACTTAACGCTGGAGTTAGCCACCAGGCTGTGTACAATATTAAAAAAAAAACAGAAATTTAAAAGCTACAGGTATGCACTTCATCAACATTTATACGAAAACGATGGGCCACGGAGAATGGAATTTTGTGAATGGGTGTTGGAAAATTATAACGATAGGAATTTTCACAACAAAAAAATTATTTTCTGATGGAAGTCGTTTTGCTAACAACGGCATGTTTAATAGAAATAACTGTGGATATTGGGCTAAACAAAACCAGCATTTGATTAAGGAATGAAATTTTCAAGAACGTTTTGGTTTCAATGTTTGGGCAGGTATAAAAAATAACAGGATTGTTGGTTCGATTTTTTTCGATGAACCGTTAAATGCCGAAAGATATTTGCATCTCCTTACGAGTGGATTAACCTGTATTATCAACAAGACGGAGCTGGACCACCAATGTACGATTTGTTGCTGAATATCTAAGTCACAGATTTCGAAATAATTGGATAGGTACGAATGGACCTATAAGGTGGTCTGCCAGATCACCGGATCTAACGATATTAGATTTTTTCGTGTGGGCATACATTAAAAATTTCGTGTATGCTACCCCAGTTACAACACGACAAGGTCTAGAAGACCGCCTGAGAAGAGCTTTCGACAGTACGTGACAGTATATGAACGAAAATTTTATAAGAAGACTTCAACTCTGTCTACAACTGAACGGTGGGCATTTTGACCAGCTAATTAATTAAGTTCAATTATTAGGTATTATTGTTGAATACAAGTATTATAAATATGTATTTTGAAGGTATTTGCTAATTTGTTGTTGTTGAGTTTTGTCAGTTTTGTTATTAAAGTTATTTACCAACTGTTTTTCTTTGATATTTCGACAGGGGCGGCTTCAGGAGCATTTTGTGTTTATGGAAATTAAATAATAGTACATTATTTAACCTTATTTAAGAAAACAAGTGAATTGTTATATACACCATTTAATTCGAATTTACATGAGCTATTTTAAATACGGGGTGGTCCATTAATTTTTTTATAACTAAAACGTAGTTTTGGTTAAAAAACTGCATTTTATGATTGTAGTGTTAAATTAAATGAATAAAATTAAATCATTGGTAAAATGAATACTTTTTACATAATTTTGGTTAAGTAATTTGAAGCAAGTCATAACACCTTGGACGAACAAAAAAAATTAAAATGGCGTCCAAATAAATTTGACAATTGCGTTGTACGTATTTGAAGCCGCAGAGGTCAAAACTGCAAAAATATACGGGGTGTCCCATTTAAATTTCCAGTTTCTACGGCGAATGCGGATGTCGGCCATATTGGATTTTTTATCAAAAAATCGGAAATTTGTTCTAATATAATCGATCAACATTTGAAATATACCGTTCCATTCAAAAGTTATAATAAACTGATAGACGAAGTACTAAACACGAAGTACAAAGTAACACTGGCTAAAATGGGAACTATTACAATCATATTATTTACTATCTGCTGATTGTATAAGCTCTTCGAGAAACCACAGATCACTTAAAGGATTAATGTCAATAAATATTTTATTAAAATGCAGGTAGAATTATCTAAACTGGACTTTCTATGTCAAAAATACGGAGAAATACATTATTCTCGTATATTTTGATTGTATTATTAACCGTTGTTAATCCGATAATTAGTAAAGGGTAGGATTATTACAACATAATTTGTAGAGCATTACCATTAAATGTAACTTATTTCTTAATATTTAAGTGCTACGTAATACAAAATTGTCACAATACACTTGATACTCATAATAACTTTATCTCAAATCTATATGATAGCAAATTCTCATATGAAATAGAGCAACGAACCATTTCGCAGTAATAACATTATTTTCAAATAATAATTAAGTAATTTTTCTCATTATTCAGAGTTCTGTGTTACAAAGTTTCTTTTATATCAGTGTTCTCATTTTTCATTGTTGTTTTTTCAGTGTTCTCGTCTGTCGCTGTTTCCTGTTCTGTTAATTTGTGTTCTGATTTTTCCGGTCGCGTAAATCCATTCTCCTGCACACTACAACGATATAGACATTATAGCATGGTTGTACTCGCATCGAGAATGGCTAAGTCGAAAGTCGCGGTATCTCATTCAAACCCCAGTGCATTTCAACACATAAACGCCAGTCTGCATCGTTGTGAGCCTCTAACCCTAAGTCCCTAAAGTAACGCTGCAGGGTTTAAAAATAAAATTTCCTGAGCACGCTATTACGATATTTACAAAGGTATTTAAATTTAGATGTTGAAATAAAGTTAAATTGATTTAATAAAAACAAAATGTTAAGTTGAAAAATCCGCAGTACATATACATTTTTAAAATTTCAGTACGTCCTATAATCACTATTCTGTTTAAAACTCGATTTTATTTTGCCAGTAAAAAACTTAAAAAATATGTAGGGTAAGACCTACAGTTATTGATACCTTAAGCATATGAAATCAGATTTTTCTGTTACAATTTACCTTAAGTACATAAAAATGTTTTTAAACTTAATTATGACCGTGCAGACATATTTGTTCTAAGTTATAGTAATGATTTAACAGTAGTTTGATCAAAATTGGTTAATTTATTAATAATGGTGTATACGTTTGTCATAACTACAATTATTAACATTGTAGTGTCCCCCAGATACCCTATCTTGAAAAGTGTAATTTGAACTTATTTGCAATAATGCAAATTGAAGAACAAAACAGTCGCCAAGTGATTTATCTTAACTTTACTGACATTAATGTTACTCTTACTTAAATTAATTGCTTGCCTTACTTTGACTTTCCTGGCAATAATTAAAACATTAGAATTTATTTACAAGTCTGATATTTAATTACTCGCAAACCTCAAATCTGATGAAACGAATTGGCCGTCTAGCGGTAGGTACGTATTTGACTGAGATAGGCTGGACGAGGATAAGTGTTGCATCATGCGGGGTAGGTAAACAATGAAACTACTCAAATTAAAATTAACGAACTTTGCGCAATGGTGGTTTAGTCCGTTAATATACTATTGTGGGAAAGAACCACCAATAAAACCCACTTTATTCATAAATAAGTAATTGCACAAGTATATATTAATAAATCAAATAACACAAAAAAACAATGAAAGGGTTAAATATATAACAAAACACCATTAAATCAGGTTAAAGTGCGTATACAATTATAACATTAAGAGAAAAATGAATAAAAAGCTGTTTAGTTACACATAAACACAAAAAAAAACCTGTAGTCACAATCACAATTGTGTCATAAATAATCAGAATAAAAATCGTAATACCAAACATGTGGCGCTTCAAAACCAATCATGCCGGTCTTTAAGTAAATAAGCACATAAAACAATAAGGCAAATTACGGTACCCTTACAAGGGTAAGCTATAACCAGATCGTAACACCGTACCGATTAGAAAAATACAGCGTCCCTTTCTCAGGTTACACATGCATCTATACAACAATAAAACAATAAAAATACAATTCGAGGTGTTTAATGGTCATCTGGACCCGGGAGTATGTAAACACTCGGCAATTACAATTAATAACCGAGCAGTATCCTGTACCCGTTCGCCAATGCACCTGTACACCAATATAAATATAAACAACAAACAACAATGCTAATTCACACAAATACAAGAGTGAGGTAGCCCTGTACTGTCTTTTATTTTAGCAGATTTCAGCTTAATGAGCCCGCGTGCGAATGAGATACCTTTGCAAGGCATTGCTCGATTTTTAGTACGTTATATAAGCTTGTAGAATTATTTGCTGCCAGCCTTAATTTATATAAACATACCTACTTACACTTGAAATTCCTTTAATTGATCACAGACACAAATCGTTAACATACGCGGTTTAACTTCAAAAAGGGTGACTGTTATTTATAGATTAATATTTGGAAAACACATTAAAACTAACATCCGAAAGAAAAGACAAATTATCATTGGCTAATTCAAAAGAAAATGTACTAGCAGGAAATATTTTAAAGATAAACTGTTTACAATGAAGGTATTTAATTAACCAACTCGATCTGGCTCGATCGACGCTCTAACTGTAAGTAACTTTTTCCCCGATTTCAAACTAACTATATTTACTCCCGCAATCAACACCCTTTTTTCAAAAGTAATAAAAAAACAAAAAATTACTATGTTGGAAGTTTCATATTGATTATTGAACGACATTTTAATTTTAAAAATATGCATTCGTCCGTAACAAGCGCTACATTTAGGTCTCAAGTTTCAACGTACCAAACAAAGACATCTTTGATTGTAGTGTGTACCGACGTAATTACTTACTAAACTAGTGACATTTTTTACATCAAGAATGTGCGCCTAAGAATTTCCAATGATTAGTTACGCCCCTTCAGTAAAGCAGCTTTTAAGCGTACACCTGCTAGTTAGACCTCAAACATATTTTTCAACCCTTAGCCAAATATTAGTTACAAAAATAAAATATCCCGAAAACCATTCTCAAATAACGACTTAATATTTAATAAAATATGTTAAACCTCATTAATTAAATTTTCTATCGCGGTAACAATTGCGATTAAAAAAATGTTTGTTGCAATAATAAAATTTTCGTGGTTCGCTACCTACAACATAACAGATATGGTTATTGACACCTTAGAAACAATTATTGACATATTTTTTGTCCTTTTTTATTTAGATCATAAACTGAGAGTAAGAGAATGACACACAATCAGGGAAAATGTTTATTCCAAATAATCAATACATTAAATTACAAATAATTAAACAAAAATATAAAATTGTACAAACTTATTCAGTGTTTGCTTCTTTTTTTCAAGCGTTACATTTAAAATTGTGTGACTAAATGGGGATTATATTTTTTAATACACTTTTGTGGTATCGTCGTCTACATGTAACTCAGTTAACTTCTTGTGCAGTAATGTTAAACGTACAAATAAAACAGAGCCCTTTGGATCCTTGATGTGTACTTTCTTCTACTACTGCAATTCTATTTTCGCCGATTAGTTGGTTCTAAAGTATAGTAATTTTCTTGTTGGTGAGATTTTCTGATCGTTCAATATTCAAGACACTTTCTGATCTTTCGGCCGGAGTTTTACCAATATTTCGGTTTTTGCACAATTTGTTTGTCAATTTTCCTTTGTTTTTACTGGCGGTCTGCTCTTGCAATTTTTTTCTTTTTGTTCCGCGTCCCTCCCTTTTTCAAACTCCTCTCTTCTTTTTTAGCTTATTTTTCTTTTCTTGTCTTCCTCTTTTGCAATGCACTAGATTTTGAAATTTTCGGAGCAGGGTTGAAAAAATCCTGATTTTTAAAAAAGATCATGATTTTTTTTTGTTTTTTCTTAAAATTTGACTAGTTTTTATTAATATATTATTTTCAAATAATTCTAACTGTTTATGTTTTGTTTTGTTAAGCAAATAAATATTTGCAGGTAGTAGGGTTGCAGCGATTAAACGTTTACAGTTACACGTTTAAACGTCCTTGCATAGGTAAAATGTTTAACCGTCAAAACCTTTAATCTCAGTAGTTTTTGAAGCCATACAGTGGGAGTATTAAACCCACTATAAAACTACTAGAACTGCAACAAACAAGATAAGGTAAACAAACAGCATTCATTCATTGTGCTGATGCATTTTTATTCAGAATGTAAATGATTAAATTAGAATAATCTTTATTCTTTACTGAAATTGTGATGTTTCAAATAGTTATATTTAATGTAGCAGGTCTTTTTCTATACCCACCTTACACATTTAGGCCAGCGCTTTTTTATTTACTGCATACTGCATGTAGGGTCATAAATCTCATTTCTATTGAATGTTCAATAATGAAAATGTGTTTTTATTTTGATGCATTTAATAGTTTAGGATAGTTTCACTTGTAAGTAATACAAACTATCATTTACGTCACTAAATACCTTTATACATCACGAATTTTGTAGATTTTATGCTTCTCCTATTCTTATTAGCAGATATTTAAGAATCTCACAAATTTTTATTTGATGGGCGTTTAAACGCGGGTAACATGTTTAATATAAGTTTCCTTGCGATATTGCAGGCTCACATTCCATTAATATAAGTAATTTGATTGTAATCTCATTATATGTATAATTTACATCAGTTTTACATACATAAAGACAAAATTTACATCGATTGGGGCTTGTATCTCGATAGCGCAGATGGTTAGCGCGGTATTCTAGTAAAGTACAGGTGGTAGTCTCAAATCCTACTCGAGGTAAACTTTTTATTTATGTATTTAATAAAATTAATAATAATTTTTAAGTTTCTACTCGTTTAATAAAATCCTCGATAAAATCTATTTATTAAACTTTGCCGGCAGGAATAGTACAGATAGGAAGCAAAACTCGACAAGTCTTAACGTGAAAATTTCGTTCACTCAGTTTTGCGAGTTTGGGGAATTGTTGATATTTGTAAAAACTGGCAGAAAACGCTCAGCTATATAAATGACACGCACTTATTCTAGTTATTAGTAATATTTTTGGTTCCGTGGGTAATCTAGGAAGACATTTGAGGTCACGACAAGCCGGGACAGAAAGGAATTTAGTATTTGGCAACATTTTGTAAAAAAGAAAGTGGTTGGCGAACTAGGTTGGAGAAGAGTTGTGAAAAGTGTGGTAAAGAATTGCAAGGTCTAGTGGATAGACTAAAAAGTGACTGGGAAATCTGTTAAAATAAAACTAGTGATATTGATGTTGAAACTCTTCATGGTGATTATCATTCACAGCCTGGAACTAGCCAGAATGAAATTATCCAGTTGGAAAAGCAGCAGAGAAGCGAGAACTCTGAAAAGGGAAGTGGAGGTGAAAGTGAAAATAGTGGAAGTAGCTGTCATTTGGGTTCTTTTATTGTGCGAACTGGACAAGATAAGAAGAAAGAATTGGACAGACAAATAGCCAAAGCCGTTTACGCAACAAATTGCAGTTTTAGAGCGATAGAAAATAAGGAAATTCGAAAAGCCATTCAAATGCTAAAACCCGGCTACGTTCCTCCATCTAGATTTCAGTTATCGTCAAGGCTCCTGAATGAAATATTTGAAGAAGAAAAATCTAAATGTTTTAAGAAGTTTTCGGACAGTCTGTTTGCATGTCCTTAGATGGCTGGTCCAATGTACATAATGAGCTGATACTCTGTGTCGTTTTGATGGCAGAGGATGGAAACAGTGTTCTCTTGGAAAGCATAGAAACATCCGGTCATCCCCATACAGCTGACTATCTTGCCGAGTTGGCTATTAACTCAATAAATAAGTGTAAAAATGAATATAACTGTAAAGTTACCTGTATTGTGACAGATAATGCGGCCAACATGGTCAGTATGAAGAAAAACATTTCCGAGTAGTTCAGTTATCTTATAATGACATATGGTTGTTCGGCGCACTTGCTTAGTTTGCTCTCCAAAGATTTAGAAACATCGCAGGTAAAAGAACATATAGCACAAATTTTGAAATACTTCAGAAATACCCATTTGCCAAATGCTTGGTACAAACGAAAAGGGGACACGAAATTGGTCTTAGCTCAAGATGTTTGATGGAATACACTTTCAGATTGTCTTGAGATCTATGTGAATGAAGGGCCGAAATTTTATTGATATGTATATATATATATATATATATATATATATATATATATATATATATATATGTATATATATAATATATATATAAATATAGTATCGATGCGGTCTAGTTAAAAATAAATAACTCTTTATTTAATTCAAGCTTTCAAATATTTTATTTCTTCATTAGGAATCTGTGTAAGATGAACATAAGTGAGAAATAATCTATTAACATCATAAAGACTACTTACTAAATACGAAATTATAAACTAACTAACATTATTGTACAGAAGAGTTGATTACAATTTAAAATCACAACTTAAAATGAAGACAGTTATTGAAGTCTTTCAAAATTATAAAAATTGACATTATACCTACTGCGTTACAAACTAAAATTCTTAGACGATATGATTTATGAAACCTGTTGTACTGAATCAATTCAAATTAGTACTCAGAATAAATGAATAGATGTTGCTTAGATTATCTAGATCAGTTTTGTAATTTAAAGTATCTTGAGTACTGAAAATGTGAGTCATTTCAAGGAAAAGTCTGCTTCTATAATTAATTTCTGTGTCTAAAATTTTAACGTTAGGAAAATTTGGAATGTGATTGGTGTTTTACTATGTTTTGCTAAAGCACAAGAATTTTCCTATTTTACAGTCACTTCTATGCTGAGTAAGTCTTGTTTTAAGCCATTGTGATGTTTGTCAATATATATTTTATTGCATTCGTTACAAGAATGGAATATACAACATAGATTTACTAAAATTGGAGTTCTGTCTTTTAATTTTGAAAAAAGTTTTTTGATAGGTTTAATGTTATATTTCGCTATACGTATTTGTTCGTTGTTTAAGATATTACATAAGATTGGTGTTAAGTTTAGTATGTAAGGGATTCTTTTGTTAATCATGTTTGTTTGTGTCAAGTATGTATTGTGAAAATTAATTTGAGAATTGAATGGTGTACTGAATAATAAATTTTTTAATAATGTTTTTGGATAACCATTGTTACTAAAAATCAAAAATAAGTTATATACATTCTTTTTGTGTAATGATTGATGCGAAATCTTAAGTATTCTGTTCTTGAGACCCAGAACAGTATTAATTTTTGATTAAAGGTATGATTAGAATAGTAATTAACATATGTATTTTATATTATCAGTCATATTAAACGATAGTTATCTTAATTATTAAACTACAATATTTTTCAAAATTAATAGACAACTAATTGTAATCAAGCTGTATATATCAGTTCTTGAACAATATATATATATGACAAAATACAATGTTAAAACAAGACTTTCAATAAATGACTTAAAATGGAAAATTTTGTGCTTTAAAAATATAAACACTAATACATCAAAATATCTAACGTTAATTTTACAAAATTAATTAAGACAGATTTAAATGACATTTTATACTAAATTAAATTAAAAACTATTATATTAAGCAACATTATTTTATTTTACTAATTTGAATTATTCATACAACAGATTTCATAAATTCATATGTCTAATTTTATTTAACGCATTACATGTTTCAATTTTTATAATTTATGAAAGATCTTCTAATTAATGTCATTCATTTCTTAAGTTTAATTGAATATTTAAATTTTATTAATCAACTCTTCTTAAATAATGTTAGTTATTTATATTCGTATTTATAAGTAGTCTTTATGATGTTAATGATTATTTCTTGTTCATCTTACAAGATTCCTGATAAGAAATAAAATATTTGAAACTTAATTAAATAAAGGTTATTTTTATTTTAACAGACATCGATACCATATTTTTATAATAACTACGGTCGTTAAATTTAATATATATATATATATATATATATATATATATATATATATATATATATATATATATATATGATCCTACAATAAATATAAACAAAGAATCTCCATTACTAGCTGAAAAGAGAGATGTTTTAGATATTGTTTCGATATTTTGCAGACACAGGATTATTACCATTACTAATCAAGTTAGCCAAGTCATTTTTCACAAAGCTATGTTTTCGGATGAAATAATAAAAATGTAACAGCAGTACAGTGGTGAGATCCCAAGATGTTCAGAAATTAAGAACGTGCTGCCTATAGTGATTTCTGTTTTGTGTGTCTGTGCATCCTCTGCTGATATCGAGAGGATGTTTTCTACCTATGGCATTGAATGTATGAATATATATTCAGATATAAGAAACAGACTTGGCGGTGACAAAGCAGCTAAACTAGTATTTCTATTTAAGCATTATAACTTATAACACTTAAGTTATAGACGTTCAGCAATATTTAGTTTTTTTTTAAATATAGTTCTCTTTTTTGTATTAAAAACATTTTTTAATAGTTTTATTTTTGTAAAAAGAAGCTGAATGCTGAATTTCTTTTCGATTATTGTAATAAATAATAAATATTACCACATAAAATACATCAAAGTTTTATTTTTATGAACAACAACAAATACATTTTTAAGTGTTCAAATTTGAGCCTTTTCTAAACTCAATTAATCATGATTTTTATTTAAAAAATCATGCTGATTAAAATCATGATTTTCATTGTGATTTGATCAACTGATTTAAATCATCTCAACCATGTATTCTGATGATATTACGAATTGTGCCCGTTCTGTTTTTTCCTTGTACCTTTCCATTCGAGTATGGGAGGAAGAATTAATTTGTCGCTCATAGAAATGTTTGAGCTAACATTAGCATCATCAGTTTCAGCCTCTTTCAAGCTTGTATTATTTAATAATTTTAATGTTAAGTTCTCATTTACATAATAATTACCCAGTACTGAGGTTTCTATATCTTCACCAACAATTTCAGACATATTAACAATTTCCTTATGATTAACTGTTGTTTCATCGAATTCCTCTATACATATCGGATAATCAATTTGTAAATCATCGTTGATAATACTAAACTCGATGTCTAACTGTTGGTTTAAGTCTAACGTTCCTGATTAGACGGAATTCTTTGTAGAGTCTGTACTTGTAGACTCTTCCAGTTCCAACAGAAATCTTACTTGCTGGCTATTCCTCTTCAGTTGCTTACTGGTGCTTTCTTTTCAGTTCCTGGCAATGGAACAGAAATATCGTTATTGTTCTGGGCGAAAAAGTAAATATTAGAATTTTCTGTTTTGCCTGAATCATTACTTAATTTTTCTTTTATGATTTCTCCTAGGATTTTCGAGAGCTGTTCGTAACTCATTGTTGCCGTTTCGTCCTCTTTTGTTATTCTTTCTTCTGATGCAGCTTCAACTTTCTTTGCAGACAAGCGTCGGCGTAATCACTTCGTAAAATCGATGGAATTGCAGGGGAATGGAATTCCAGGGTTGTAATGAATTTTGAATTACGTCTCTTAAAATAGGGGCGAATTTTTCTTTTGTTAAAGCTACAGATGGATTTTCTCTTCTCCACTGAACAGTCTTCTTCCAGCCCTCTTTTAAACGCTTAAAAGCTGACACATCTGCCGTTTGTAGGATTCTAGTCGCATAGGGAGCTCACTTACCTCAAAGTAAGATGGGTACTATGGCCGTCTACAAATAAAATAATCGGAAAAGTAACGTTTCTTTCTTGCAATGCGAAATATAGTCACAAAACAAGTCGGATTTCATCCAACCGTTGTCGCTTGGGCTATAACCCCATTTTTCTGGTTTACCTTTACCGATTTCTATTGTTCTTCTCTTATTTGGGTAAACGATCATATGAGTTAAAGATCCATCAGCTTCAAAGGTAAAACATAACAGTTAATGTTGATTTGGTTTGTCCAACATCAACCTCATATACATTTTTTGTACCTTTTACAGCCAAAACTCTTTTACCCTTTGGACACAACTGGAAATTGGTTTCATCCCCGTTATAAATTCTTGTCGGGTAGTTTAGTATTTCATTAAGTTTTTCATCTTCCAAGTATTTTCCAATGTCTTTTTCACCAACATTCGGACTCGCCGATGTAATACCTTCAGAAGTCCTCTCACTCAATACAGGATGTCGTCTTAAAAATGCGTTATACCATCCAATACCTGGAGTGTTATTTTTGAACGGATTGTCCCTTGCTGTCTTATCTAAAAATGTGTTAAGACTATGCGCCACATCTTCAAAGCGTCGTGGAAATCCCTTTTTTTGATAAGACATAATCCAGGAAAACAGGATACTTTCATCCTCTTTAATTAGGATTGGCCGGTTTTCACAAATATATGACTCAATCTGAAGATAATTGTTGTTTTTGGAACACCATACAACTTGGCTGCCTTTTTTCGAGACTCCATTTTTTACCGCTCGAATAGCTTTTTCAATGTCCTCTTCCGAATATTTTTTAGCATAAGAAGAATCTTTAGAAATCTTTGGCATGTTTCTGGAATAAAAAAAATAATCATAGAGGAACACCAAAATTTCAATTGTTTTTACTGCACCGTTTCGAGTTTCAGGCACATTTCTAACTAGGTACATTGCAAATATACGAAATTAACATGCCTATCTATAAGCAGAAAGTAACAATATACACGTTCTCTTAAATCAGATTAATAAACCTACCCATAAAGAGGGCCAATAAAATAAAATAACGAATGATTTAGGCCCATTAAAAAGGAGATTTATTAAATTTTTTTGATCATTTCTAGAGGACTATTGTTATTGACACCCTCAAATCTACATTTATTGATATAGTGGCAACTACTGTCTACTGAAACTTTAGGCAATACTCGGTTTTAAATTTCAGTTCCATCGAGGGTTCTTTCCATAATAAACACAACTTCCCGACGATTTCTCAAATTCATACATTTTTAGTTATTGACACCCTAGATGTCAATAACTGTAAAGGTGTTATTTTTAAATACAGTTATTGACACCCGGCTGTTTTTAAACAAAGAGGGAAATATTTGGGCTATAATATTCAATTCTTTACTAATTATGCATACAACACGTGAAAATTCTAGACAGATGCATTAAATATTAAATACTTTTAAAAATAGGTACTTACGTTTGTGATATGGTTAACCCACTACTGTCTATGAAGGACTCGATCACGACCTACTCGTTTCAACGCCATTTAAAATACTGTTACCAACTGAAAACAACAGAAATCAAGAGTAACAGAAATTAATGTACACTGCGTAAACTTCTAAAAACAAAATGTTCCCGAATTAAAGTCAATGTTTAATATTTCATAAATACTACAGAGTATGTCAATCACTATCGCAGTGTCAGTAACGGTAGGTCTTATCCTATTGTTGTTTAATGTTTTCAAACTCTCATTATTCAGTTTTGATTTAGGCTTATGCTTGTGCGGAAATATTCTAAAATCTTTAAACATATGTAGGTATACGTAATTTGCCATTCCAAATGAAACAAGTTTTTATTTTTTATTTTTAAATAAAATTGTACCTAAATGTAGGATTGATTACATACAGAATACAGATACAGATAATTTTGGTCACCTAAAAAATCTTTTTTTTAAATATGTTGCTTTATGATATTTGATTTAAAATTTTTAAACGATATTCTACAAACAAAACATAACAATAATACAAAATAATATATGTATACAGGGTGTCTCAGCGAGACCGTTCATTAGAAATTTATAAGGTTGTGGCCAAAATAAAAACTTGAAAATTTAGAATCAGGTATAATAGATTGCGTTCTCTTTAACTAACACATTTTCAGACTTCTAGCGCTTACGGCTATACCGGAATTTTTAATAAAAATATCGAAAAGACGTTGTAAGTTCAAACTGATTAAATTTGGATGGCTAATTTTTTGTACTCTAAGTTTCTGAGCTAAAACTAAATTGATTTTAATTTTTTTATTGTGTAAAGAATGGAAATTAATAAATTGCTGACTATTGGTTGGTTTAATGTACCAATCTAACATAACGGTGTTGGTAGTGTTATCCCTAAGAATATATGTATGTATATATATATATATATATATATAATAATTAGCACAATTATGGTTCAAATATTGATAAGAATCATAGTATAAACATAAGTATGAAATGCTACTTAAATGTACTAATGAAAAATAATGGTTTTTTAGTGCTGCTTTTAAAAAAAAGAGGAATGTTGAAAATTGATAAATAATTATGAAATAGATAAAAGTTTTCAGATAATTATCAAATTGCGAATTTAATTTTCTTTTAATAGAACTCACGGTTTGCTGGTTCTAGAAAAAGTTAGCACTATATTGCCTTTTTCGGCTTATGTTCATTTTTAATTGTACCGCGGTTATAGCCCAAATCGGAGGTTTGCTACCAGGTGATCAATTTATGCTAACATGGTTTTATACATATATTTACCCTGTCAGTATAATAGTTAAATATTGCACACTTAAACTAATTTTCATTCTATATATTTACAAGTGAGTAATTATTAACAAAACAAAAGAAATACTCCAAATAGAACAAAAATCAACTATCCACCAAGGGGACCCTGGAATTGGATAGGACGGCGGCTCGCCTAGGTGTATCCGGGAACAGCGGACCCCTGGTGCTCTCGTTAGGTTGGCTGCGAAAATAACATTAACTGCGTGTTTACATTACAGAAGGAAAATGATCTTAATTTCCTATATGCGGAAAGAAAAGGAAAATTAAATAAAAATACGTTCCTGAACAGCAAAAGTAGGCCGAAAGTAGCTGGTCTTATGCGGTTATGGTTACGTTATTTCGAGTTACAAACATTTTCAAAGAGATAAGAAAGAGGAGAATGGTAAAGGGGCATATTTATACAATTCTTTCTATCTAGTTTTTTTATAGAAATTGTTCTCGATTTATTTAATATATCTACAGGAGTTTATTATCAAACAGTATCGTTTGCGGACTGCTAGCGCAGTTTACAAGAACTGGGCGACCGAAAAATGTTTAATTGTGAGCGGCTTTGTTACTTTCAACTCATAGACACCCTGCACGTTGTTTAGGTACCCTGGGGCGGCGTGTTTGTGTGAGTTGTGTAAAATGTGTGCTGAGCATCGATTAACAGATTCTGGGCTGTGGCCCGTTGCGCTTTTTAATCGATACCCTGGGGTCGGCAGAACTTAGACTGGCAGCCTTTCTATCCGACGATGTAAGTGAAAAATTACGTCGGGAATAACACCCGTCGTTGCGTTCTCGACGAATGTATGTGTAAGGTTATAAAATAAAAACTTCCTTGCAGGTGACCGCAGATTTAAGTAACAGTAGGCCCAGCTTAACTGAAGTATTTTCAGGCGGGCGGAGTTAAGTAAACTAAACGAAGGATGATGATGAAAAGACCTGGGCCCTCAAAAGAGACCCATGATAATGAGCACGGGTATGAGAATGAGAGCGTCTGTAGCGCGTCTCAGTTTTATTGAAATTTGCGGAAGGCGGGGACGGCTTCTGGTGGTGATGCTATTTCACAGATTGGTTGTCGGACCACTGGTGGGACTGGAGTGGGCTCTGACGTAGAAAAATTCTTAACATTTTTGAAACGTCGGAGGGATAAAGATTCATTATTTTGGATTTCTTCAATTTAATGAAAATTGTCTAAACTAACAAATAATTAATTAAAACATTTTGGTAAATGATTCTGGTTCTTTGCAGCACAGCAGTCGTTCAAAAATTAATAAATAATGATAGAGTAGAAAAATTAAATACTCATTTTCTACCAGATTTAAAATATTTTTCGGACTATGTATGGTTGGAAACTTGATAACGCTAGCACAAAAAATGGCTAAAAAGTTATAAATAATCATAGAGTAGGCACAAAGTAATTAAATAATTAAATGCACTGACTAAAAATTAAATGATTAAATAAAAAATTAGCAAAAAATAGCACATCAATGGTTAAAACTGTCATAAATAATCATAGAATAGATAAAAGTGTTCAGATAATTAAGAATTGAAAACTGGGGGGCAAGTAACTCGTGCACTATGTGGGAGAAACTTCTATGCAATGATAATGCATGAAATTGCACTACCTGCAATATGTCATGCAATCACTTTAATACTCCATGCAATGTCTTGCAATATTGTAACCTTAATAAAATTAAAGTATCGCCAAATGGTAATAACAATAATGTAGTTAAAGTATAAAATAAAGTGCCGTTGACTCATCAGTAGATTGAGATAGGGGGGTTCAATTAACGCAACTGAAATACTGCCTGCGTTTCAATAGCTTCATTATTTTACTTATGCCTAATTAATAAAAAAATTATGTATTAATTATAAAAAATATAATTAACTGCATGCTCGAGCGCCATGTTATCTTTGTCCAGGAAAATAACAAAACCCTAAATAAGGAACAATAATAATTTTCTATAAATAACAAAAATTAACAATGTGCAATTAAGTTTATTTACTCAATAAATGGATGGTTAAGGAGAGGTAAGAAAAGGTTTTAAAGCTAAGCTTAAAAAATATAAAATTTACCATATAAATTCCACAGCATAATAGTTTCTATAGACAGCTTCCTGTGATTAACTACGGATGCGGAACGGTCAATCAAGATGAAAGCGTTTCTACTTCTTTCTTTCTTACTCTTGATGTCTTATTGAATTAAAATTGCATTCCAATATGATATTATTTGAGTGAAGAGAAACTTGTGTAAATAAGTAACTTAAGAGCCATCCAAAATATAAATATAAGTACTATAATGAATATACATAAAGGTACTTAAGTACGTAAAATAAAAGTGGAAAGGTAGAAGTGAAAAGTGGAAGGTGCCTAAAAAAGCAAAGGCGTTAGCTAAAACATAATGAATTACAAAATAACTCACCACCAAAATATGATGGCACCCTCTATAAAAATTAAGTAAAAACCATTATGACAATGACTACTGCTTAAACATTCTGCAGCAAGTGACGAAAAAATAGAAGCTTTCAGAATTGCTTCTCTAAATTCCCTTCAGAGGTTGTCACGCAGTGCGGCACACAATGCTCAGTCCAATTTTAAAAGAAAGGGAACTATAACTATTTATATAATATTACACCCAAAATATATGTTCTATGAAATGCAATTTAAGTTGCCTTTCACAATTCTACACGTAAATAATTAAAACTCCTCTAATTTTACGCCAAATAAATTAATGATCTTAGATTAACGTATTTTTTAATACAACCACAAAAAAAAAGGTTGTTACACACCCCCTCCTAAAATTTGGACTCGGAGATCACCAAAGCGGAGATTCCAAACACTAATCAAATTAAAAAAATACAAAATGTTAAGCTAATTAAAATATAAGCAATATTGAAAAAATAACAAGAAAATGTACGAAGAAGTACGGAAAATGTGGTGACGTTGGTCAGGAAAGACCCCTCGCAACACCAAAAAAGCTAATGACGCGCTACCACCCGCACACGCCACTAGTCGAGAATCAAGGACCCGAAACCTTAAATAAAGTAAAAACTTTAACTGGTGGGGTTAGTGAAGCAAACCACCATCAGAAGAGCAAAATGAGTATCCGGTAAAAAAATTTGATTCTAAGGTAAAAAACGAACGGAAACCGTAACCTACCATGACCTGAAGGGACAGTGGGCAGAGAACCCGGAAACGGCCATCGTGCAACTTCAAAACAAATCAAGGCTAAACGCCACTCTACTCAGAGTATAAGTATTAAAAAAATCCTTGCGGACTAACAATAAATAATCGCGAGATTTGAGGTCGAGAGAGAGCGGTTCAATTACCCTACCCCGGTGGTCTCAAACCAAGCCTCCTAGGTACATAACACAACTACCACTGTCACGTTCGATAAGTAAGACAAAATCGGTAAACCCAAGATACGACTATTTTCATGGCAAATTAGCTCAGGATGCTTCGTCGTGGAGAACAAGAGAGGCCACTCTACCCTTCACGAGATTCAGGTTTCATGTTGTTCCACAGTCATCGTCCAAGACTCAACATACCCTAACTAACACGCACATTTTATAAATAAATCGAAATCTAGGTGAGATAGCAAAGAGAAAGATGATGCACTCTTACGAACACAACAACCCCCTCCTAAAACTACCAAAACGTCATAATCAGGAAGTGAACTAATCGAGGTTGACACGAGGCGAACCGAAGTCCTCAAGCACCGTCCAAGAATAGTAACACTACACAAATCAGGAAAAAACAAAATAATTAAATCAATCAAAAAATAAAATGTATAGAAGCATTACTAGTTTTCTTATCCATGGTTATGAGTTTTACACGTCAAATTAACGATCAGAGGTAAACTCAAAATAGTTATCTTCAATTTTACTATTGTAACAATAGCAAATTGTAAATCCAATAAAGGAAGATAATCTGCCTGAGAACTAATGTCCCACAAAGTCGGCAATTCAATCACACAATGGGATCTAAATATCAACCATCGTGTTAAACAAATGTAGCAAAATCATGCTAACAAATGTAAAAAAATAATTAAGTGGTTTGCAAAGCCACAACAATATAAAATAAAATAATGTGCGAAATAAGCACAAAATAAAATTATTTTGAAAAATTATCAAAATAATTAAAAGATATAAATAAGAAAACCAGAATGTAAAAATACTAAAATCGAAAAATAATTAAAAAGAATACTAAAAAATAAGAACTAATGAGGTTTTAAATCCTTGAAATCCATGAAAAACACCTAAGGGTTTATTATCAATAGGGGTGGCCAATCGGTACGTAGTTGGACCTACCACTTCAATAACTTTTGCTTCAACAAATTTTGGAGCTAACTTTTGACTATAATTTTTAGTCGCATCAGATAAAGTAAAATTCTTTTTCCAAACTAAATCGCCAACGTTTAATTTCAACCGACGACGTCGCAAATTGTAAGATTTTGAATTTCTTTCGTAAGCTGCATGTAAATTTTGTTTAACATGTTTAAAAATGGGTGAAAGTTCATTTAAATCTTGAACTAATTGTTCACGGTTAGTAATAAATAAATCATCCTCTTTGAAATCCTTTAGTCGACCATAAAAATCTCCAGAAATCGGAACTGTCCGACCAAACGCCAAAAAGGAAGGTGAAAATTTCGTAGACTCATGAACAGCGTTACGAATAGCATGCGCAATTTTGTGAATTTCAACATCCCAATCCTTGTGATCATCTTGAATATAAGATCTAATCGCATTACCTACTACTTTATTAACTCTCTCAACAAAATTTACTTGTGGATGATAATTTGCATTAAACCAAACGGATTGAACTTTGTAAGAACTCATTAAATTTTTAAATTGTGAACTTTTAAATTGAGGACCATTGTCCACCATACAAATTTGAGGAACACCGTATACTAGAAATACATAATTCTCAATATATTGACAAATACTTTTAGCAGTAGCACTGCGCATAGGGTGAATCAAAGTAAATTTAGTAAACCAATCACAAATAACTAATAAAACTGTGTTTCCACTCTTCGATCTAGGAAAAGGACCCACTAAATCAATAGAAATACATTGAAAAGGATAAGAAACATTTTTCTCTTTACCCATAAAACCATAATGATTAAATTGTGAAGACTTGCTTCGGTTACAAACATAGCAATTCCTAATATACTTCGAAATAGCTGACTTCATTTTTGGCCAGTAATAAATTCTTTAATTTTTGAAAAAGTTTTAAAAACCCCAAAATGTGATGACGTAGGATCATCATGAAATTTTCGTAAAATATCTTTCCTTAAAGATTTCGGAACTACTAATTTCCATTCCACTAAATTCGATTCGATGTTTAAATCATTAGAAATAAATTTGTAGAGTTTATCATCTTCAACTCTCCAATCAGGAAATAATTCAGGATTTTTAGAAACGTTGGCTAACATCTTCTTATACCAATCGTCTAAATCAACAACAGAAAATTCTAAAGAACTAACTTCCAAAGGTGCTCTAGAAAGTGCATCAGGAACTACATTTAATTTACCTTTACGATGAATAACTTCAAAATCAAATTGTTGAAGTTTAACACTCCATCTGGCTAATCTACCAGAAGGATCTTTTAAATTATTGAGCCAAATCAATGAATGATGATCAGTAATAACTTTAAAATGGGTACCTTCAATATAAGGTCTAAACTTTTGAATACCAAAAATAACTGCAAGTAACTCACGTTCTGTAATAGAATAATTTTGCTCGGCTTTGTTCAAAGTACGAGAACCATAGGCAATAACAACTTCCTCCTCTCCAACACCTTGTGTTAATACACATCCAACTCCGCAATTAGATGCATCACATTGTAAATAAAATGTTTTAGAAAAATCAGGGCTCGCTAAAATAGGAGCATCAACTAATAAAGATTTAATTTTTAAAAATGAATCATTCGCTTCGTCATTCCATAAAACTTTCTGAGATTTCTTCTTACCTTTCAATAAATTATTAATCGGAGATAAAATAGTGGAAAAATCATGAATGAAACGTCGATACCAAGAACACATTCCAATAAAACGTTTAACTTCTGTAAAAGTATGTGGTTGAGGAAATTCAGTAATAGCTTCCACCTTTGAAGGATCGGTGTGAAGACCATTCTTATCGATAACAAAACCTAAATATGATAATCGAGGTTTACAAAATTCACATTTATCTAAATTAATATTCAATTGGGCATCATAAAGCCTTTTAAAAACTTCTCTTAATATCGCAACATGTTCCTTGAATGTACTTGAAAAAATAATAATATCGTCTAAGTAAACAAAAACTGATTGAGATAAATCATGTCCTAAAATGGAATCCATAAATCGCTGTAATGTACTGGGTGCGTTTGTAAGTCCCATGGGCATAACAGTATACTCAAATAATCCTCTACGTGGAACAGTAAAAGCAGTTTTTTCACAACTCTCAGCGTCTAAAGGTATTTGCCAAAAAGCTTTCTTTAAATCGATTGAAGTTAAATACCGAGCATCTCTTAATTTATCCAAAATATCGTTTAAGAATGGTAAGGGGTAAGCATCTTTTTTTGTAACAGAATTTAATTTCTTAGCATCAAAACAAACTCTAAAATCACCTGACTTCTTCTTAACTAAAACCATTGGAGAATTCCAAGGGGAAGAACTGGGTTTAATAATTCCTTGCTCTAACATATCATCAATTTCTCTGTTCGTATGCTCCAACATAGCAGGAGATAATGGAAAATAACGTTGTTTAATTGGTACTGCATCACCAGTATTAATTGAATGAAAAATTTTATTTGTCTTACCTAACTTTGTTGTAGATAAGGTTATAAAAGGTCAATAACTTGATTTAATTCAAAAACTTGATTATTATTAAGATCATCAATACTCTTAATCATAGAAAAGTTGTCTCCGCAGAGTTTGCAACAAAAGAATTTTCACCAAAATCAGCTTTAATTTCAAATAAACGACAAAAATCTACCCCAAAGTAATTGCAGTAGTAATAAATTCAGAAACAATAACAGAAATAGTTTTAGTAATACCATTAATAGTCAAAGATAAATCAACACTCCCCAAAATGGATTGTGAAGAACCATCAGCAATAACCAATGATGAAAAAGGCGAATTCCTATTTAATTTTAAATCATATTTATCAATCAAATACAAAGCAGGCTTACCTAAAATTGTTACGGTGCTCCACTATCTAATAAAGCAATAAAATTCTCATTAAAAATCCTTACATTAATAAAAGGTCTAACATCATCATTCTTCTCAACAAATTTAGAACAATTTTTTGAAGTTCCAAAAAATTCCGTAACAGTAATCAACCACTCGTTAAAAACATGCCTGTCAGCCTCTGAAAAATCATAAGAAACGTGTCGACTAACGGAACACTTTTCATTTACAAGTTTTTTGAAAATTTACACCTCCGACAATTAGAAAAAGTAACATTGGAACAACCACATCTAAAACAAAAGATTCTATAATCACCCTTATCACAGGTGTGAAAGGTATGACCCAACTGTCTACATTTAAAGCATGTTGTTGAAGACTTAGCTGTATTAATTTTTGGAGTTGTAAAAGTAGAATTCATATTTTTTGGTTTAATACCTGAAAAATGGACCTTAGGTTTAATATTTTGTTTCACCGCCGAAGAAGGCTTATAATCAGATTGTCTTTGTGAATCTGAATAAGAATTAAATTTGAATTTAGAATTCTGAGCTTTCACTTGTAATTTTTTACACAACTCTACTAAATGAAAAATATCATTTACACTAACAAGGGCTAATTGAGTAGCAAACCAAGGTTGTAAATTTTTCATTATAATCCTTAATTGTTCACCATCCGAAGGAGGAATATCTAATTGAGAAAATAAATTAACCATTTCAGAAATAAAAAGGGTTGGAATTTCATCAAAAGCTTGTTTACGATTTTTAATATCATCTAACAAAACTTCGTCATGTCCTTCCGGTAAAAAGTCGCTTTTTAATTTAGTAATAAGATCATCCCAAGTATGTAAAAACGGTTTAACCGCCCTATACCAAACTAAATCTTTCCTTGCAAATAAATCAACACTTGATAAAAGCATTTCCTTCCTAGAAATATTTCGAGCAATCATTAGCTCCTCACATCTTTGAATAAAAGTAAAAACTTCTTTCTCACTACCATTAAACTTTAAATTTAACTTATAGACAGGAACAGAACCTTTTGAAATTTGCAAGTTATCTATTAATTTGGAAAAATCTTCTGTTGGAATGTTAACCGAAGTATTAACGGGGCCATTCTGTGACAGCGAAATATTAGAAGTATCTAAATTTGAAACATTATTTAATTCCATATTTTTATTTATAGATTCAATTAATTCTAACGATTCGTTACATAAGGTCAACAATTGATCATGTAAATATAAAAATTCATCATCAAATGTAATATAATTTAAGCGTTTCAAAATATGCAATAATCGTGTGTGTAGCCTAAGATATTCTGATTTCGATGGCTTATGATTAAAAAGTTTAATTGAAGACTGAATATGATTTAACTTTTCCTTCAATAATTCCAATTCTACTGTTTGATTTATATCGCACCTCGGGTATGAATCAAGTAAATTTGGATTGATCTTTTCTGCATTTAACAAACGTCTTAAAATTTTTCGCTTCTCTTCCACAATTAACCGTTCTGCTCCACTTACATTGCGAAATTGTAGTTCAATTAATAATTCATCACTATAAAGAACATCAACTAAATAATTTACAGTTGACATCGTAACATATTATATAACACACTCAATAAGGTTCATTATATAAACACATAAAAGACCAAGCGTAAAACAATAAACCGTAACACTCCTTAAAATTCTGTCAACTCTACATAAAATCAATCAAAAAATAAACAAACACAAGTAAGTATAACTAGCATTGAAACATCAGCAATTCAGGCCCCTTTTTCGAGCCCCAGTGTAACATTAACACAAATGAATAAAAACAATAAATTTCAAGCAATAAAAATCAAAGTCAAGTAATAAATTGCAAGTAATAAGAATCAATGTAATAAATTTCAAAGTCCCTGCTCGGGCGCCAAATTGTAACCTTACTAAAAATTAAATTATCGCCAAATGGTAATAACAATAATGTAGTTAAAGTATAAAATAAAGTGCCGTTGACTCATCAGTAGATTGAGATAGGGGGGTTCAATTAACGCACCTGAAATACTGCCTGCGTTTCAATAGCTTCATTATTTTACTTATGCCTAATTAATAAAAAAATTATGTATTAATTATAAAAAATATAATTAACTGCATGCTCGAGCGCCATGTTATCTTTGTCCAGGAAAATAACAAAACCCTAAATAAGGAACAATAATAATTTTCTATAAATAACAAAAATTAACAATGTGCAATTAAGTTTATTTACTCAATAAATGGATGGTTAAGGAGAGGTAAGAAAAGGTTTTAAAGCTAAGCTTAAAAAATATAAAATTTACCACATAAATTCCACAGCATAATAGTTTCTATAGACAGCTTCCTGTGATTAACTACGGATGCGGAACGGTCAATCAAGATGAAAGCGTTTCTACTTCTTTCTTTCTTACTCTTGATGTCTTATTGAATTAAAATTGCATTCCAATATGATATTATTTGAGTGAAGAGAAACTTGTGTAAATAAGTAACTTAAGATCCATCCAAAATATAAATATAAGTACCACAGCATAAAAAACAATCAGCAGAACAACTCTCAGGCGGTGCCTTTGATCTAGTTTGCGTTAGAATTTGACCTTGAGGACGCCATTACGTGCTAAAAGACAGGTCCTCCTTCTTTTATCTATGCAGGTCCTGACTCAAAATAATCTTATTTCCAAGGTTAGTTTATAAAAACCGCATTTTAAATGTATAATGTATCCGTAATTTTATTTGTAAGGAAATAAAAGAAGTAATATAGAAATGATTATAATTTATAAAAGATTATATTTATTACTGATTACGCCATATAATTAATTTATTTTGTTGGTACATTTAAAATTTTATTTATATTTTTAAAGTGTAATAAAGTCGTACTCTTAAGTATAATTTAATAATAATTGCTTTGGGGAATTTTGGACAGGGTTGATCATATGGTATCAAATTGCAAATATCTAAAAATCTGTTACATATATTTGATTTAACAATGAACGACTCAAAATTTCTTTGAAATATAACTTCAATTTGAGTAATAAAATTAACAAAATCGTTATGGGGCATTTGTAAATTTCCAAAAACATCACCGTGAGCATTTTCATATGCTTTAAAAAAGCAAAAAAGAGAAGTGTCGTCTAGTTCATCATGAGCTTTAGAATAATTAATGCATATGTCACAGCTATGATGTTCAAGAGATTTTTTCAGCAAATAACCACATATATACCGAATAAAGTTTTTCTCCAAAATGTCATTTTTCTGGTAATCTAAATTAATTAATCTATTTATATCTAAGGGGTTTGTCATAGTTACTGGTGTCTCTGTTACTGATATATCCTTTAATTTCATTAATGTTGGATCAGAATCGGCTTCGCAATTTTCGGTCCCTGAATGAAACAAATTTACACATTGTAATTTTCTAAATGAACGTTGGAACTGAATCGGCGTTGGATTTATAGAATTTCCATTTAGTTGGCGTATTTTGCCAAAATGGTTTTCAAGGCATCTTGATTTAATCTTCTTGTAAAAGATAGTCGTAATTAGCAGCTTTCAAATTATCCCATAGGTTCAAAATACTTTTAATTGAAACCTTTAAACATTTCAGAAATTTCATTCTGTTGGTAACATTAACGTTATTTTTATCTCTTAACTCTAGCCTTTGAAAAACGGAAACAGTCATTTAAAAACTCTAATTGATAATCAAGTCCTTTAAAAGCTGCATTATATTTTTCGAAGCTGAAGTTTGTGACGAATTTAAAATGTCAAACAACTTGTCCATTCTTTCTACAAATTCTGAAGTTTTCATAGCTTCTGAAGGAAGGTATCCAAATCTAATATACAAATTCATGCTGGACGACACACTGGCACTAAAACTTGGGCTGCAAATTTCACTTTCATTTTTCAAAATTTGATGGTGTAATATGAGAATCACATAATTTTGGTGCCGCTCTTATTGGATATTTTTTGTCATGCTCGTAAAACATTTTAATAAATTTCCAAGAGATCACGTGGTTGTCAATGTAGAAATCATATTTCATTAGCATATTTCTCATGGCTTTTATGATATGAGGAATATCAAACATATATACAATTTTTTGATCATTAATAGTAAAAAAGGGTTGATCTGAACTAACATTTAATAATTTAGCTAACTGTACATTATTAGACCCCATATCTGTCGTCAAGGCACAAAGTTTTAAGCCCAGATAATTTGACTTATGTACTGCCTCTGAAACAATAGCTTTTAATGATTCGGCTGTACAGGATGTATGGCAAAATAGTAAGCCAGAGGTTGTTTCCACTTAGAATAAATTCTTAACAACAAAACACATGCAGTCAAAGAAGGTTTAAACATCTTTTCTTGCTTTTCATTTTCTGCCAATCCAACCACACTGTCAGTGGAACGGTTATAAAATAAATGAGCTTTAATGCTAATTTCATCTACACACAGAACGCAGTATTTATTTAGATCTCGAAAGCAATCTATCTTCAGCTTTAACATTTTGAACAATTGAGAATTGTCTAGCCCTGGAGTTATTGATATTCCTCGTATTTCTTTTAAAAGCGTTTGTGGTCCAGGAAGAAAGAATTTGTGCATTAAGTATTGCTTATACAATTTTGGACCTGTAAAGTAGATGGCCAAACATTCATTTTTAAATTCTTTGGAATATCGTCGACCTTTTGGTTGCTTTTGACCCTGAGCAATGATTGCGTTGATAAAATTGGCAGTTTCTACCGAGTTGCAAAATTTGTATGTATGGCGTTGATATTGTTCCCATGATATGTGTTCTTCCGCATTTTGTACTTGCTGCTCCAGTTTTTGAATTGTCTCTCGCAACATCGTATTCTCTTGCACCAATGACTTATTAGTACGACGGTATTTTACCTTCCTTGGTGAGTTGTAACTTAATGATAATGAAGTTTGAGTGGAAGATGATGGAGACGGTAATTCGGGTGGCAAACTGCTGTTGCCTGTACTATCAGTGTTGGCATCTAAACAGATGGGTGTATTAATTTGATAAACCACAGTCAAGAACAACAGCATACCTGGTAAATTTAATTCTCCCAAATCCTCACTTTTTGTCCTTGGGTTTTCCTTTTTATCTACGACTGCAAACCCTAAATTAAAAAAATAGTGTAATCAAAATTGCTGTCGATTGGTATAGGTAAAGATATCTACTTAGGTAGATAATTAGTTTGGTTACTGAGAAAAAAAGTACCTGTGGTTATGGTGACATCATGTAAAATATGTACTTTCTTTAAGGGAGGCTCTTCTAAATCTATAACAGTGGGAAGGCACGGAATGACATATGAATGATCTGCGGCACATCTCTCGAACTTCCCTCCTGCGACGGAAATATTGCAGGCAAAGCGTTATAATTGAGACGATTACAAAATTTATTTGTAAACATTTTAATCTCAAAATGGTCTCCACATAACTTATGGCTCTTATGTAAGGAATCTACATTCCTCAATAGATCTTCTCTTGCTAAGCCTTGCCCATTTTCCAGCTCTATAAAAATAGTTATTTATGTATCAAGGACAAAAAATTGCCTTTTTATGGGCGAGCCTGCAATTGCTTGCCGAGGCGAATTCCGAGGCAAGTAAGCAGGCAGTGCTTAGATGTAAGTGTATGCATTTTTTATTAACTATATTTTACTTGGACATAAACCAATTTCTTATTATATGTAGGTATTTCAAGCAAAAATCAATAACTATTTATTTTGTAAACGATACTGTCTTTATGTATGTATAACTGATGTAAATTCTAAATATATATATATATATATATATATATATATATATATATAAACTAATAATAATTAAACATTTTGTGCTGGATGTTACATTACTTTATGTATTTTTTATTAATCTTTAATTTTATTCTCTTATTTTTCTTTGATATTTGTGATGGTTTTAAGTTACACAATTTCAATATGGCTGCCCCAATTTAGGGTGTTGTGCAAAACGGAGACCTCGAAACTTTTAGTATGTTAAATGCGACCTTAAGACTGTTGCATAAACTAGGTCGCGCTTTATATTTTATTTGGGGTCCCACCCTAATTGTACTGGAGTATTTTCTAGATTTAAAATTTACAAAAGTAGATACAATATTGTTGTTGTCAGAACATACACCATTCTCAATTGCTATTAGTTACACAAATAGAAATGGTACACATTTAACACGTCGACGGAAAAGTAATATAAGCACGTGGTGAACATAAGTTTTGTACTTACCTAATACGGTCACTAGGAAAACGAAAAAAATGTTTCTTACAATTATAACTTTTGTTTTTACATTTGTGTGCTGCACACACGTGTCCCCCAACAGACTTTTTTGTATTCATAATACTAAGGAAAGCACACCACAATTTTAGTAATAATTAATCCATAAAACGTTATTACTAAACACAATAACTACACGCCACCACTGGACTATACGACACGCTACCTACGTCAATGAGGCTTTTTCCAGGATATAGCACCGAATGGCGGACCTGCGCGAAGATATGCGTCAACTACTCCCGCCAACGAGAGATGTCCTGCTGATTGTTTTTTATGCTGTGTAAGTACTATAATGAATATACATAAAGGTACTTAAGTACGTAAAATAAAAGTGGAAAGTGGAAGATGCCTAAAAAAGCAAAGGCTTTAGCTAAAACATAATGAATTACAAAATAACTCACCACCAAAATATGATGGCACCCCTCTATAAAAATTAAGTAAAAAACCATTATGACAATGACTACTGCTTAAACATTCTGCAGCAAGTGACGAAAAAATAGAGGCTTTCAGAATTGCTTCTCTAAATTCCCCCTCAAGAGGTTGTCACGCAGTGCGCGGCACACAATGCTCGGAGTCCAATTTTAAAAGAAAGGGAACTATAACTATTTATGTAATATTACACCCAAAACATATGTTCTATGAAATGCAATTTAAGTTGCCTTTCACAATTCTACACGTAAATAATTAAAACTCCTCTAATTTTACGCCAAATAAATTAATGATCTTAGATTAACGTATTTTTTAATACAACCACAAAAAAAAGGTTGTTACAATATGTGCAAAGAATTATGGAATATTATGCAATATATTTAAAATTTTATGTAATACGTGTAATTTCTTGCGTGTTGTGCAATAAGAAATTTTATAAATGTGGTACCATTGGATCGGTTTGTTTACAAATCAAACCTCTGTGGTTAGGCAAGCGCAAAACACTGTCACTGTGCGTGCGTTGCATCACGATATAAATGCCGAGTGAATTTGGATTTCTACTTGGTAACCATTTGTGTACAGTGTTTTTTGTACTATAGTGATCATAGATGAGCATACGTCACAGTTACAACCTAAAATGGCAGTAGAATTTGGAAGTTCAGTGGGTATGGGCGCAGGATTAAAATTTGAATTGCCGTATGGCGTGAACATATGGGCACAGTCGATTTCAAAAGTCAGTAGACGGTGAGGATGCCACCTTAGTTATAAATCAGGCACAGTACACAATAACCATTAAATCAATACTCAACTCAAAAATAAGAAAATATACATTGCTTACATTTAATGGAAATTCCCCAGGTTAGATCGGCCAAGTACGCCCCTGAGACGAACTAAACAGTTGCTTAAAAAGCCTTAGGGTTTCAGTTGTGCAGAAGGCACTAAAACACGAGTGTTATGTAATCTATGTGCCTATTTTAAATCGTGTTGATAAACTTCGCAATTCACTGAACTCAATGGGATATACTAACAAGTATGCAGCCGTTAAAATATGTAAACGTTTACAAAAAAAAAATAATTCCATATCTATTACAAATAAAAGCCTATAATTAGTAATTGACTCTTTATGTTTTTATAAAACACATTTTTGTTTAAATAAATAACTTATATAAATGTAGTTTGCGATTAAAAAAATTACCAAATTAATTATAAAGACCTAAAATACAGGTGGATCTAGGTGGTGCACCAGATGTCGGAGCCCTGCTACTAGAAATGAAGGCCTTGGCGGAGCCCTTGCTATTACAAAAGGAGCCATGGCGGAGCTCCAACTGTTGGAAAACAGGATCTACACGCAAACAAATGATAGTGGATGTACCAAAAGGGCATATGGAAACAGGATGGTAAAAAGTTAAAAACACACGAGAGAACAAGATGGAAAACACTCAAAAAGCCCCAAGCAAGCAAGATGGCGAACACGGAAACAAGATGATGAAAATCCAAGGGAGCACACGACACAAGATGCCGGAACACGGAAACAATATGGCAGAAACCGAAAAGTCAAGTAAGACGAGGGAAATCCAAAAAGCCGCACGCAAGCATGTTAGGCGGAACACGGAAACAAGATGGCAGAAAGTTAAAAAAGGCACCCGTAACCAAACCGCTGATCCAAGATGCTGAATTCCTAATCAGGATACCTTTTCGAGATGTGTAAATATGACTGAATATAGGGGGACCTTAATAGAAGAGGACAAAAAAGACGCCGCAAAAAGGGACGGTGTCTAGGTCATTCAAGAACCAATCAAGTGAAAACACTCATGGTCTTTAAAAAAGAAATTATAACCCCATTAAGATAAGGGGGCTATTTAAAATCAAAACCTCATTAAAATGCGTAAAGTGCCTTTGTTCTAGTTCTTGGGTTGATTAAGGTTATTGACTAAACAGAACATGAAGTAAAGTTTAAAAAAAGTAGAGACAATCTGTTTATATTGGTTGGTTACCCAGCCACAAATAAAACTGAAGTTGAGTGTGTCAGCTGTACATAATAAGCTCAATAATCCTTTAATGATCTTTGTATGATGTCTTTTAGACATGTTATTTTAGTAAAGATAATATCTTTAATTTACTAATAATACCTGTTTTACCTTTATCCTTAAGAAGGATAAGGGCTGAGTCCGCATCCGAAACGTCGCGCTATAAAAGCAAAAACTGTGGAAATAGGCCGATCAACTCAATTAATATGAAACTACAGTTGCAAAACACTTATAACACAGATGCTGAGCTACCTGTTACACTGGAGCATATGCGTTGTTTAGTAACAACGATTGTGTAGTATATATGTTTTTTTTTGCTTGCAGCAACTGCGAATATGAAATATATTGACAATTATAGACTGTGCAATAAATGCAATACAATATATGTGCAATACTCCCGCAATGTATGCAATATTAATGCAATGTTCCTGCAATATGTGCAATATTCATGCCGTGCAAGTAATACTCCTATAATGTGTGCAAGTAAGAATATGCAACATTGCAAGTTTGAGACATAATTAGATCAAGTTAGTTGTCCTTCGTTGAAAACGTTCTTATTCGTTCATTATCATTTGATTCTTCGTGTCTACTATTTCTACTATATCTTCCATTTCTATCTTTGCCTTAAGGTTTCCCATTACTATTTATATCTCATGTGCATCTTCTGTCGCACAAATTTATCTGTATTCTCTTCAACATTCTGTCACTCCCGCAGCTCTTGAAGAATACAATTATTTTGAATGGTTATTTGTCGTCTTATTTTTCCAAATTGTTATTCTTCGTCAGTGACTATTAATTTTTAGAAACTGTTTTGACTCTTGCAAAATATGAACTTTCACGATTATTACACGTAATTGTAATACTTATGTGTTGGTTTTTAAATCAGATATTTTTCTGTTCATGTTTTATTTACATTTAAACGTTTCGATAACAATTACATTTATCGATCTCAGTAAATGGTAATATCTTGAAGAATTACTTGAGATGTTAAAACAAATGTATGAAATAAGAAAAATATGAACGCAAATATTCTTACAAATTTATGAAATACGAAAACGAAGAATATTTACGTTCATATTTTTCATATTTCATAAATTTAACATCTCAAGTAATTTTTAAAGATATTACCATTTACTGAAGACAAGAACAAGAAATCTAAATGTTTGCATTTATATAAATTATTTAAAAATTCAGATGGTAGGTATTTTAAACTTTTGACTCTTGATTTTGGATTTTTCATTAGATGTCTACTGTACTCATGACTTCATCTATATTCTTGCGCGTTTTTACTCTTGTTTGTTGTTTCATTTTTACTTGTTTTTTCAGTTGTTGAATTATCAACAATAAATTCTCTCTTAATGTCCATTTTCTTCATGTTTACATTTTCGTTTTTCGTCGTATATGGTCGTGATAATGATGTTGATGGTTATGATGATCTTGATGTTATGTTGATGATGGTAATGGCCATGGTGATGTTTATGATGGTGACGATGATGTTGTTGATTGTAGTGATGGTCATGGTGATGTTTATGATGGTGATGGTGATGATTATGGTAATGTTGATGTGAGTGATGATGATGGTGATGATGTTGATGGTGATGATGTTGATGGTGATGATAGTAATGATGTTCCTGGTGATAATGGTGATCATGGGAAGGTATGGATGATGGTGATGATGTTGATTGTGATGATGATGTAGTTATGGTGATTGTTATGATAATGGTGATGTTGATGGTGGTGATCATGGTGATGATGATGGTGATGGTTATGAGGGTGATGGTGATCATGTTGATGGTAATGGTGATCATGTTGATGGTACTAATATTGATGATAATAGTGATTTTGATGGTGATGTTGATGGTGATAATTTTGTGGTTAATGGTGATGTTGATGATGCTGATGAAGTTGATGGTGATGATGATGATGCATGATGTGATGATGTGGATGGTGATGGTGATTATGATGTTGATGGTGATGTTGATGGTGTTTATGGCGATGTTGGTGATAAATTAAATAAATAATTTTTAAGGTTTTTTAATAATTCCACTAGGAGATGGACAGTTCCAATAATTAAATTACGACATTCACTTTGTACGCCAATTTTATCAAGGCAAACTCTTTAGTATGCGTTTACAAAGGGAAGCTATTGAGATATATACACATCGTCTAGCTAAACTAGCGTGTGAATTAACCCACTGTCTGCCATTTCACTTCTATGTTATGAAAGTTTTTTTTAATTGTTCTAATTATAGTTATTTAGTGAGTCATTTAGTGATTAAACTGTGAGAAAGATCCTTTAACGTACATTTTAAATTCAATTTAAATTTTATATGAATTAGGATAAAGTTAACAATTTTACTATTCTCAATTTTAATAAGCGCTTTATGATGATATACCTTAGGTCGAAACTTGTACATGTAGCGAGGTTACATATGGTACATACACGTAGGTGTAATCGGCAGCAAATTGGATTACCTGGCATTAGTAGGCATTGTAGCATAACAATTACGTAAATATGATTAATATTAGTTGTCAACTAATTGTTGCAATAAACATATTTCTTATTGATTACGTGTGTTTATGTTAGAAATGCCGGTGAATAAATTCCCTATCTCAAATTATAAAAAAGAAAACCAACTGATAACAAAAAATTAAATCACCTGTGACATAGCGAATATAAAATATTATAGGTAGTGCACCGGTTGCTTATTCTTTTCAGACATAAATTAAAGTACTCTATACTGCAAATTACTCTTCTTTTATCAAGTTGTAAGAGATATCAGAGATAAATTCACAGCTATAAACTAGATCTTCGCGTTTGTTGGACACCTCTCGTTTTTCTTGAATGATTAAAATACAAAAAATGAGAAACTTGTACTTTAATATCACATGTAAACTCTCTAAATTGCACAACTGTATATATTCGTACGAGGGTCGTCCAGAAAGTAAAGAACTTTATTTACAATATTACAGAACCTAGTGTGGAACCAGTTTTTCGATACCGATGATGTACTCTTCAGTCGCCAATCAAGTCACGCGTGGCGCCGATCCCTCGCCACCGGGATTGAATGCTCGTTATTAGGCTCAACCTTCCGGCTCAGTGTAAGCTGAGTTTCGTTGCGGTGCGGTCACGCTTCTTTGTTCTGTGGACATTCAATCTCCTACCGGATTTCAAGTGCGTAGCGTCTTCACTTTCTGATTGCCTATAGAAAATTAACGGCAAATAAAGCAAGTTTATGGTGACTGCAATGAACGAGTCGTCAGTGCGCAAATGGTGCATAGTGTTTAACGAAGGAAGAACCGATGTGCATGATGAAGAAAGATATGGAAGACCATCCCTCGTTACAGCCGATTTGAAATTGAAAGTTGAAGAAAAGCTTCAGGTAAATCAACGTTTCACTGAGTGTGTTACACGAATCTTTTCCTCAAATTTCAAGATCACTGCTGCATGAAGTAGTGACTGAGCTCCTTGGATACAAAAAAATCTGTGCTCGTTGGGTGCCTAAGCTGTTGACATGTCCATAAGGTAATACGAATGAGAGCAGCCCTTCAATTTTTCATTCACTATGACAAAGATGACAATTTCTGGACCGCATAGTAACAGGAGATGAAGCTTGCGTTTCATCAAAACACAGGAAAGAAAAACCATATTTGAACACCAGGAAAGTGATGGCAACTGTTTTTTGGGAGTTCATGCCAATAGGAGAAACAATAGACTCAGCGGTCCAGAATAAAAGTCGCGTAATGCTGTCCTCAAAGGTTATTTTGATCCACAATTATCGGGCTTATGCCAGTGCAGGAACACAGTAAGAATTTCAAAGACTAAAGTGGGAAATCTTTGGACATCCTCCGTATAGCCCTGACCTGGCACCTAGTGATTTCCAGTTGTTTCGAAATTGATCGATTTTTTTTGGAGGCAAACAGTTTGACAACGATGAAGACTTTAGAGAAGCCGTGACATCGTGGATTCGTTCTTTGGCGACTGATGAATACAACTTCGGCATCGAACAACTGGTGCCACGCTACAACAGTGCATTGAGAGCAACAGCGACTATGTTGAAAAATACATTAAGGTCCTGTAATATTGAAAATAAAGTTTTGCGTTGATATCTTTTGTTTTTATTGAGTTATAACAAGACGTTCTTTATTTTTCGGACCTCGCCTATTCAATAAACCAAAATAATGATTGGTGTGTAACTTCAGCATGAATGCGATTAGTAATAGTTCGAATATAAACGTAGTTGTTCATAAAGCTTTACGATAATAAAACTAATTGTTAAAATTTAATATAAAATGTAACCTATGCACGTAGAATTTTAAAGTGGAAAATCACATTGAACCTGAACCTGAATACATAACCTACCTCAACAAGAACAACAGTAGTGCAGGTTAATGCACTTTTAATCTACGTAACTAACGAAACGTAAACGGCAAATGACGCTCTACCTGCACACAAACGACACATGGATGTGATCGAGCATTGGCAATGTGTAATAAGAATAAACCGTGCGCTCAGAAATGATGTATAATACCAACGAAAAGATATCAATACATTCGACTAATTTAACTATTAAAAAGAAAAATTATACTTAATTAAAGATGTACGTACCTTTAATGTATAATTTATAATATATAATGTATAATATTCATTCTCATATGTACATATTCTGTTTTAATTGATTATGACAAATAAATTCTTTAGAACCGCCGACTTTTTACTTTAGAATTTGTAACAAAACCAGAACTCATTATTCCCTTGACGTCAAACAATAGTTAATGGTCTTGTTTACCTGGTTATTCCTCGAGGCGATTAGACATGTCTTAACATTTTAGGTAACTATGGTATACATAAGTTAGAAAAGGACAAAAGGATCTGAGTATGTGACTTTGGACATAAAGCGCTAATCGCTTACCAATACAGATTCACTGAAAATACTATAGTTTTAGTATTTTAGCTTGTGTTCATAAAATAAATTTGATGTTATGGGTTCTTTAAACACAAACCTCTGGTGTCTCGAGTTGAATAAACATAACAAACAATTACGATTGCAATTAAGGCAATTAAACCACAAGTGGCCAATGTACGAATTTTGCCTAGCACTATTAAAGTTTAAATCAATATTTAAAAAAAGGCAATATGCAATAATTTGTATCGCTCAGTTACCCTTCAGATATTTGCTCTGTGTATGATTACTTTTGAGATATATTTCTTTAACACTTGCACGTGTATTTAAAATACTTAACTGACAAATCAGAACACCCTCTAACGGTTGAAGTCTAACAGTCAAAAATCTCATACCCAAGGATCAATTTAACAAAATTTAATCAAGTTATTACAGTATTACTACTGACGAAGATAACTGTAAGTGCTATCGAAACGTTTAGGTTGTATAACTTAAATATAAAAATACACCATAAAAAACCCAAAAAGATAAGTATTTTAAATATGTGTAATAATGGTGAAATTTTACATGTTCATCCTTGCCCTTGTAGTTACCTTAAGTGGACACACATTTTTAAACCAAGCGAACACTCGTTCTGCCCATATTATGAAAAAGACAATTAATAATGTAATTTTGTATTGTATTTGGAAATATATGTTAATACAACTACATTAGTAGTTTTTACAGTAGTTATGTATATAAGTGGGTTGTTCTAAACAAAAAAGTTGCACTTAAAAACAAAATACACCCACATAACACACAAAATCAATAACTCCAAACCCTTTATATATATATATATATATATATATATATATATATAATTTTAAGTTTCCACGAGATGAAGATGGCAAATGTGATTTTGCTGAAACGTCTTCTTATGAGAACTTTAATGATACACATCTCCCCGAGAAGAATGTACTGTGTCCAAGATAAGGAGGGCCACTATGGGGATTTCGGAAACGGTAAGAGATAAGAGTTTCGCTAAGTAGGAGCAAGGTTGGGCATTTTGGGCTTAAGCAAAATGACATTTTTAAACTGACGTAATTCCGAACCGTTCCGAAGTTATGCGACAAAAAGCGAATTTTCACGATTTCGTTTTTGACTCATTGTTGCTTTGTAGTCGATGTTAAATAAAAAGAGAACCCTCTACAGGTACTTTTGAACGTTCTTTAACATGGCATGCAGCAAATTGGAATTCGACGTTTCGTTTTCGACTAACCATTATCAACTTTTTTTTAGTACGGCCCTGATTTTTTTTATACATAATATTAGAAGAGCTTTTTATTCTGCATTCAGCATGTATCACACTTTATGGTTTAAGTGCGATTTTTACCTTCCAACCTGCATGTACATATGTAGGTATAGAAGGTTATGCAATCAACTTTTTTATCACTATAGCTAAACAGCTGCATATTTCAAAGGTATAAAAATACCTAGATATAGACCTTATACATATCGATTAATTATATTCTATTCAATTTTTTGATACGCGCGTAATTTAGCGACAAGAAATCCTAAGGTAGAGTTTAAGTGTTGGTTCAAATTTTTTAAACATCTGAATAACGATTAATTTTATAAGAAAAAGTGTAGACATATTTCTTAAAGAAAATTTAATTTTACATAACTTTTCTTTATAAAATTTCTTAATATAACTCAAGGTAAGTCTACAAATTAATTAAATATAGAAAATGGTTAAACTTATTGATATCATGTAGAAGTGGTCGGCGTTGGAATTTTTTTTAAGTTAACATGTATTTATGTCTATTAATCTCTATCTGACATGAAGTTTTAAACGTCATTCTGACATAGATTTGTTTTTGTTTTTACAATGTTGCCTGTTTTCGTTATGAACGTATGAAAGAGGTTACATAGTTACCCTAAAAAAATTACAATTAAAATTATTTACTTTACTTTATTTATTAGTTTTCCGTACTAATTCTGGTTAGTAGCTAACTTATTAATAAAATATTGAAGCAGGATTTTCAAATGGGGAAAAGGTTGACATCTTTTACATCTTAAGCAATCAAAATTGTATTACAGCGGAGCGCATGTATTTGAACAAGTATCCTGAAGGGAAGCAGCCAAGTAAAAGAACAGCAAGTTAGTAACTACCCTAAAGAATACGGTTCTTTTAAAAAACCCGTGCACTTTAAAAAAAACGAGTAATGAGGAATATGTAAACAATGTATTGTTATGTTATCCGTTACTGAAAATCCCGAAATATCAACTTGACAAATTCAGAATAATGTGGGCATATCCAAATCAACAGCATACTTTATTCGAAAGAAGACAAAATTTCATCCGTACAAATACAGAATTTGCCAAGGACTTATACCGGGTGACGCAGAAAGACGGAGATTATTCTTTGAGTGGTATACAAGAAAATGCTATCAGAACAATAATTTTCCTTTCCATATATTATGGTCTGATGAAAGTACGGTTTCCAATAATGAGATATTTAATAGAAAAAAAGAATCACATCAACACCGTTTTGGCATCAATATGTGGGTTGGGATTTTAGGACGAAGGATAATAGGACCTTTTTTTATAATCAAAATTTAACATCCCAACGTTAGTTAAATTTACTAGAAACTACTTGGGAGGACGCTGTTGATAATTTACACTTAGCCGAAGTGCGCGACTGTTAGTCTCAGCAGGATGGTGCACCTGCACACAATTCACGCATGGTTAAGGATTACCTTTCAAATAGGTTTACCGAAAGAGTTTTAAGCACTCGTTCTGAAACACCCTGGCAAGCCCGTTCTCCCGATATAACCCCGTTGGATTTTCTTTTTGGGGCACATAAAAAATTATGTTTATAAACATATCTTTGGAACGGAAGAAGAACTCCGAAGGTTGGTACTTAACGCATTCCAAACTGTAACACCTACAATGTTAAAGAATGCTTTGGATTATACAGTTAGAAGATACTATTTATGTTCGGAGAACGAAGGAGGGATTTTCGAGCATTGATTATAATTTTTTGTTTAATTATTGATATGCGTTATGTTCAAATTTTCTTGTCATCAAATGTTATCTGTCCATTGATTGTAATTAATTGGTTATAAAATTTGTATTCAAAATTGAAAAATTCTGTGTCATTTCATTAATTTGATGAGGAAAGCACAGTTAGCAAAAGCCCATTTATGAATTTAGTTTAAATGCTATTGGGAGGGATACAGGCTCATACTTAGATTTTCTTCGATAATCGTAAAATAAGTCTAAAAATCGCAATTAAACCATAAAGTATGATACATGCTTGAATGCAGAATAAAAATCTCTTCTAGTATTATATATAAAAAATCAGGGATAAAAAATAAAGTTGATGATAGATACTCGAAAACGAAATTTCGGATTCCAATTTGCTGCATGCCATGTTAAATAACGTTAAAAAGTACCTATACAAGGTTCTCTTACTTTTTATTTAACATCAACCACAAAGTAACAATTTGTCAAAAACGAAATCGAAAAATTCGCTATTTGTCGCATCACTTCGGGACCGTTCGGACTTTCGTCAGTTTAAAAATGTCATTTTACTAGTGTCCAAAATGCCCAACTTTTCTCCCATTTAACCGAAACTCTATCTCTTACCGTTTCCGAAATCCCCATAGTGACTCTCCTTATCTTGGGTATGTACATCTATATATATATATATATATATATATATATATATATATATATATATATATATATAATCATTAACTGAATTTATTTAAATATAGTAAAAGATTAACTCGAGTGAGACTTTGCTAGAGTAGGGTTCTTCCAACTGAGCTATTGAGGAGGCGAATCACATTGAAGGATCACAGTCAACTTATGTGTATGTCATGTGAGCCCACAATTCGCTAAGGTTTCGCACATGACAACACGTTCTGATCCTTAATTTTGATTTGCTATGTAGAGGACGTGGGTTCAAGTCCCACTCGGGTTAAACTTTTACTGTATGTACTTTAAAAGTTAATTTTAAATAAATGCAGGTAATGATTATTACGTTGAACTTCTGTTCATTCATTAAAAGCAATTTCTGTAGTTATCTATTAGTCTAGTTTATAGCAAATAAAAATTAACGTTCAGTCACGTGTTGACACAAAAGTTGACTGTGATCCTTCAATGTACGCACACGCACACGCACACCCACACACGCACACACACACGCACACACACACGCACACACACACACACTCCCTCTCACCCACGCACACACGCGCGCACGCGCACACTCACGCACACTCCCGCACACTCGCGCAGAGACACGCACAGACGCGCACAGATGCGCACAGACACGTACAGACACCCAGGCTCACAGAGACAGACACACAAGACACACACACACACACACACACGCACACGCACACGCACACGCACACGCACACGCACACGCACGCGCACGCGCACGCGCACGCGCACACGCACACGCACACGCACACGCACACGTACACGTACACAGACACACAGACAGACACACAGACAGACACACAGACAGACACACAGACAGACACACGACAGACAGACAGACACACAGACACAGAGACAGACACTTACAGACACACATACAGACACACAGACAGACACAGACAGACACACAGACAGACACACGACAGACACACAGACAGACACACAGACAGACAAACAGACAGGCACACAGACAGACACAGACAGACACACAGACAGACACACAGACAGACACACAGACAGACACACAGACAGACACACAGACAGACACACAGACAGACACACAGACAGACACACAGACATACACACAGACATACACACAGACATACACAGACAGACACACAGACAGACAGACAGACAGACACACAGACACACAGACAGACACACAGACAGACACACAGACAGACACACAGACAGACACACAGACAGACACAGACAGACACACAGACAGACACACAGACAGACACACAGACAGACACAGACAGACACACAGACAGACACACAGACAGACACACAGACAGACACACAGACAGACACACAGACAGACACACAGACAGACACAGACAGACACACGGACAGACACACGGACAGACACACAGACAGACACACAGACAGACACACAGACAGACACACAGACAGACACACAGACAGACACACAGACAGACACACAGACAGACACACAGACAGACACACAGACAGACACACAGACAGACACACAGACAGACACACAGACAGACACACAGACAGACACACAGACAAACACAGACAGACACACAGACAGACACACATACAGACACACATACAGACACACAGACAGACACACAGACAGACACACAGACACGCAGACACACACATACGCACGCACCCATAAAATTGCGTTTTTAAGCAGCAAAATTTTTACAATAGAGATAATTTTGGGAAAATGATTACGCATTTTTGTGGCAATCTATGGAGCTTCTAAATCAGAATTATCTATTAAATACTATCCGTACATCACATCTAATTGCCGCAACATCTAAGTCGACTGTATGATCAAATACAGAATTGACTTAGTAATGATTTACATCTCGAACAATGGGAATGGACAATAAATAATGTCTTGGAGCCCATGAAGACTTTATTGCCACCTGTACCAGATGTACTTTTAAGTACTATTTTTTGCAACTGTACTAAGGAATGTACCTCCAATTGCGGTGCAGAAAAATTGTACTACCCTATTCAATACTTTCGGGATACAGAAAGTTCGGTCCTGACATTTCGTTCCCGGGAAATTATTGTTTTCCCACATCTCGTATCTAAAAACTTCGTTCCCGAGCAAGCTCGACTTGTCTCTTAGATTATAGGGTGTTCATAAGCGAGTGCCGCGATCGGAATGCAGTTAGAAAAATAAAAGATATTTTGATTAATTAATTTATCATAATAAATTTATAAGAAGCATGTATACAGAGAAAATATGTTTTAAAATCCATTATTGTAAGCTATGCCACGTAAAAACTTCACGATCATCAATATCTTCGCAAAGTGTCTTCACCCTTACTTAAATTGCAGCATATGCCCTGTTTTGTGGATTTCCGGGGTTGCCAGCGATTAATTGAACTATGTCCTAATTATGAAGCTCATGTTGTGTTTTGAGACACTTGATAAAATGGCATACGTTTGGAAAGAGCGAACGACTTGTCTGTTGGAAGATTCTATGCCAGCCTTCGACAGCGTTGTTAGTACAATGCAACCCGTCAATCGTTCTTTGAAGCATATTCTGTAACGGAATTGAAAAAGGCAGATTTTGCCGCCTGCGTCTTTGTCTTCGACCAATGTAGGTATCTTCAAAGTAGTTTGTGACCTTTTCAGGAAAATCTTAATTTTCGAGTAATTCTACGAAAACATCGGCAACGTTCTCAGGACGAACAAATACTATATATATATATATATATATATATATATATATATATATATATATATATATATATATATGTATATTCTTACTGAGTGAATAAATTTCGTTCTTTACCTTCAAATCGTGCTCCTGCATATTCCTCCACATTGACTGCGTCAGAAGAAAAAACAATCATTTTTACTGATTTATGGAAATATCTATTGAAACGCTTGTATTGCGGCTTGTTCAAGTCAGTCATCAATTGAGCCGGTTGCAGTCCCATCTGAATACGCTTGAGTTCTTGAATAACCTTGACGTACATTTCTCGTGCCTTATATGGTAGAAGAGCGCACACGGCGGAAATAATTGCGTTATGTCGCACCATGTGCTGACTGTAAATCTGTTCAAAAAGAGCAGGAGCAGGACCTAAAGTTCCATTAGCAAATCACTCTCTGTCAACAGGAGCAATAAATTTGATGGTGTAATTGACATCTAACCAGTAGCCAGTGCAGGTTCAGAATCGTACATTAGAAATGGTTGATAGTGATTTATTATACCCTTAAAATAGTCAAAGTAATCATAACATTTTGGTCAGTTTTTAAGAATTAAAAAAATCGTAAACAATAACACATTTAGCTTTGACTTACTTGAGGCAGAATACGTTCTTGTACATGTATAGGTGACATATCTCCCCTATTTCAGGCATTCCGGATGGTTATTTTGAAAGAATCTTTCCGCGGGAGCAAAACGTAAACTCTAGCAACAACAGTTGAACGATTCGTTGTGGTGGTTCATGAGTTACGACCGCCCGTCCTTTCGCATCATTTAGAATACGAACTGCTTGTGGCCGTGCAGTGTGGCTGTGGCGTTTCACTACCTTAACCGCTACACCTTCTTTTCGCTATGTCCACTTAAATGTATCACGTTTTTCGTAAACCCACATAGCGTACAGTCCGTCCTTCGTCATTTGCACATATATGTATAAATGATTCACGTACACTATCTTCCGTCGGCCACGAATCGAATTGACAAAATAAATTAACCATTTTGTAAGCACCACAGTTAAATGAGCACGACCAAAATAAAGCATGATAATAATTTCATGTCTTCTTTTCTATTAGAGAAGAGAACAGTAGGCAACCAATTAAAATTAAGAAAAACAACTTAGGGAAAATGTTAATGTGCGCAGTAATTAGGTAAAATTTATTTATTGCAATTACAACACACTTTAAATGCCCTCATAACATCAACTAATTACACTTTCTAAGGGCAGCTCGTCTAATCTTTTCTAATGACTTGATGAGTATTGGAATTTTCCCGTTTCAAACGTTCTTTCAAATATTTACTTGAAGGGGAACGAAGTTTTCGGATACGAGATGTGAAGAGACGAAATATCTCGGCAACGGGGTGCGAAATGGGAACGAAATGTGAGGAACGAACTTTCCACAAACCATACTTACTGCCCATTATCATGGTCAATCATGCCTCAACGCAAATGTCGATAGCATTACGGAATCTAATGCTATTTTATTTTAGCAAAGAATGTCTAGATCTTTAATAAATCAAATATTATTAAACTGCCTTGAAGATGATAAATCTGAACACCCCTTAACGGACGAAGGCTAAGAGTGAAAAACGTCAACCAAAAAGCAAATTTAACAAAACTTAATCAAGTTTAATGTAAATGTAAAGTTGTGAAAAACTTTACTTTGAAATTGATAAAAGCATTCACAAATAGAAACGTGACATACCAATTAAAGATCTAATAAAGAAATGTCATATTTAAGTAGGATTTTTAATTCTATCTGTAACATTAGTTATAAAAGGAAGAAAAGCAGTTCCAACATTAAGCACTAGTTTTTCTTTATGATTATCTCTAGCAGGTGTAATAATGTTATTAATATCTTTAAGTGAATACCCAAACCCATAATCATCTTCCGGAGTGTATGTTATCTTGTTCTTGTGGAAAAGTATACACTGGGACCACAAAACGTAGCTTTGGTACAAGAAGTAAATAACATGAGATTTTGTATATTGGGTCAACCATAGAAGTCTGCATGCTTTAAATAATTTCGATCATGATATTCAATTTGACAATATGGAAATATTGTCAAGACAAACTCAATATGTTCGTTTACAATGTGAAACTATTGATACCTTATACCTTCAATAGGTAAGAAGAAAATCACAGTTTAAATAAGTTTTGGCATCTTATAATTAGAAAAAGTCACATGGGTACGTAATAATTTTAATTTGAGCTTTTGGTATGTTTAGGTTTTTTTGCTGTGTTTTTCCCAGACCTTGAAGTAAGTGCCTTACCACTTAAATATGTTAAGTTACCGCAGCACTGCAATAATTTAACATATGTAGTTAAAATTAAAAACCATGTTAAACGTACACATCGTGTTTTCACTGTACATAACAATTATTAACCAAAGGACTCTTTCTTTGCGACATCTTTAATTGGTATGTCAATGCTTTTATAAATTTCAAATTACAGTTTTTCACAACTTTACACTTACATCATAACTTGATTAAATTTTGTTAAATTTGTTCTTTGATTATGGCATTTTTTACTGTTAGCTTTCGGCCGTTAAAGGTTGTTCTGATTTGTCATCTTCAAGACAGTTTAATGAATAAAATAGATTAGACTCCATTATTGACTTTATACGTTTATCAAACTTTTATATTAATCGCAGGCTTATAGTTGCGTTTTCAATTTTCATATTTCATAAATTTATTTTGATTTCTTAAATAATTCTTAAAGATATTAAGATTTACTGAGAACTATAACAGTAATTGTTTACATTTTCATAAAAAAGTCATAGGACATTCAGATAGCAACATATTTGCGAAAAAACGATTTCTATGACATTTGACCTTGAATAAATTGAAACGCAAGCAAAATATTAGTGGGAAATTTTGATAAATTATTAGCAGTAATATATAACTAGATTAAATTATATTGCACTTTATCGCGTCTCGGGAATTATCTTGTAGATTAACTCATATTAGCCCTAATTAACTTTTTTAAATAGAAAAGAATTGATGGTATCAACATCATAATTTATCATTATTTAAATGGTATTTGCTATGTTTAGAATGGGTGTTACCGTATAGTAACGCTAGGCTATAATGAAACTATTTAATATTAAAGCAAAAACTGGTATTTATTTGTAATATAATGGATGAAACATTGTTTTAAATAAACATTGATTTTAACGTTAAACTTCTAAAAACTACTAAGGATTATAATGAAAGATCTCATTGCACTCAACACATTTTCTGCACATAGTTCGGCCACTGGATGAGCAATCTTCTCCGGCATATCTCCTTTTATTATTAGGTGCTCGAATTAGTAAATGAGCTTTTCAATCATACCTAACGTCATCGGAAACTCGGTTTAGGGTTAAACTAGTCTTTGAAGTAGCGGGTCTTCAGACAATAAGATGCAGCAATTTTCCTTCTAAAATCCAACTGACTCATTTTGCCATCCGCTTTTTTGTGCAAGCATTTTCAAAAGCTAAAAGCCAACTGAAAGTACCCCACCACCATTTTTTTTTTGCTTCGGATGGAAATTTTGTATCATGATATGTTTTGGTCTAAGATCCGTTCCAACCATACCGTTATTGTAACTGCTAATCGCATGAGGTCTATCCACATTGGTGTAGTTCGTTTCACTTTGAGAATATCTTTTTACCTGGCGAACAGGTCCTATACCAAAGGAGGTCGATGGCACCGTGACTACATTATTATCCAGCCAATTTACAAAAATAATGCCGGAGTTCTGGTCGATCACAGCCTCATAATCGCCTTTCTTTTTATTTTTAATAATTTTTTTTTTGTCAGGCAGTGGGCATTGCTTTGGAACGCTATTAGCCCTCATAATACCCGTGCATCCATATCCTCTTTCTTTCAGATACTGTAATATACTGTAATATGCTTGTAAATAAATTGTCAACAACTGGTACGGTAATTTTTTCTTCTCATCTGGAAGCTGTCTTAGCATTCGCACAAATGGCGAAGTAGATTTCCCGAGGTTTTTCTCATCGCCTGCTACTGGGTCTGAACTCCCTGGTATATATCAAAATTGACGGGATACCCTGAAGTTGACAATTACAATTAATAACAAAATACTAAATAACATACTTATACCTACTAAGATATGAATTGAAATAATGTACTTACAATAAAAATAATAGCTAACAAAAATCAAAAACGTTTCGAGCCTATTTAATAATAGTAAAACTTTTACTTTGAACAATTTAAAAAAGGTAATTATTATTGGGAATACCTACAAGTCCTTATAAAACAATTTATTTCCCTATTATAACTTTTCTAATCCGTTGATTAGTAATACATAAAGAGTCTCACATTCCAATAACATTATTGACTTTAAATGTAAAGTGTAAATACCACTAATTGATATAATTACTTGGTTTAAGTACTCCTGACAAACTTTTACTTTAAAAAATTTGAAAAATATCATTACTAAGAAATACCTACATGTAATTATAAAACAATTTGCTTCCCTATAAATTTGGTATTGGAATTATTTGATGGTTAGTACGATACGGTTTTGATAGTGAACGTATAATATCTGCTTATCAAAATGCCAAAACCTTTTTCGTTAGAAGTAAAGCAGTTAATAGTAAACGCGAGAAAATATTCTGAACATGAAAAAGAACGTGGACTGTGATGTCTCAAACTGCCGAAGAGGTTGATTTACAATTTTCATATTTAATGACCGTTGGTAGATGTGTACCAGGTACATTCAAGCCAAATATCAAAACAATCGAACGCCAAATAAAAAAATTATAACATTCTAAACTCTTGATTTTTGAAACCGATAGTAAGTAAATTCATTAATGCTTTTGGTTTCCACATTTTATCAGAATTTTCGGGTTGAGTATTGTTTGCAACATGTAAAAACTGCATAATTTGGAAGAATCGATTTCTTCGAATTGAATTTGAAATCGCTTTATTTTGCATATCGTTCCCAATAGAAGCGTTTGCCTGGTAGTGTATTGTACCCGCTTTCAATAAGAGTAGCAAAGCACATTTTAGTTCCTCTAAGGTGATTTTGGGAGCTTCACCGTTTTTAAATTAAGCATATTTGGAGGATTCACTAAGAATGAGAGTAGTAATCTCTTCATCAAAGAATAGTCAAGTAATTGCACTGGTGTAGCATTTAAATATTTAGAAAAATCTGCATTCGGAAATGATCTGGCTAAATTCAATTCAATATCATCATTTACCCACACAAAACTTCTATTTTGAGTACATAACTGCGCGCCCACTTCATCACTTAACCCACCAATTCGTTTATCGTTTGCCAAAACAATTTCAGCAGGTGCTGCTAACTGACGTCCACGCAAATGATTGACGCAACCATCATCACCTTTGTCTCCTGATTCTTCATCCATAAGAACATTACTTTGTGGTGGATCCACGTAAATGGCTCTAGGATCTAGGTCGTCCTCGAGGACGAATTTCAGAGCCTCTTCTCGAGTAAAATCCTTTCTGGAACCAATAAATGCAAAATCAAAAACACTGTAGTGGATTGCCCTAGAGTTACCATACGATAACGACTAAAAATAACCTAACCTGTCGCACACTTAATTACTAGAATTATAAAAAAGCGCAGCGGTAGACATATGTTTGGATTATAACTACATCATCTATTTACAATTATAAATAAATTCATGTCTTGTATTGTACTTACTCTGGTCGAACATTCATGATTTGGCACAAAAAAATATTTCTCTCTTTTTAAACCAACAGTAAACCTTTACGTAACCGAAAAGCGACGATCTGACTAATAAAACTCGTGCTCTAAATCTTACTAAAATAATTCCCGCCGCCATTTATTAAAAAAATATTCAATTAGTCATTACAGGCGACGATTATGATCGATATGAAAACGTTACCATCTGGTAATGCAGGGTTAATATGGGTTACGAGAACCTAAACGCATAATACGAGTGGGCGGAATAATTGAATGATCGACGTTATTGAAGTCTCATTTGTACCTACCTCCTTCAGTATATAACAAATAAACAATTTTGTGTGTACAGGGTGTGCACAAGCTACAATGTTTACGAAACTTACTGTAGGTTGAGAACTCATTTATTTTCAGGTGTGAGGGAGGCAGAGATGTGTCCATAGATATAATCAGTAATGCATTTGTTAGTTTTTTCTTGTTGGACGTCACTCAATTTTATAGGTTTAATAATTAAAATACAACAAAAATTGAGAAAGTTGTACATTAATACCATAGGTAATCTGAATGACACTAAACAGCTGTATTTATATGTATATTTACGAAACTAAAATGTCTGATTCATTTCAGCATAAAATACTAAAACGGTATTTCTCGTAAAGCTTTACGATTTTAAATAATTACTAAATCAACACAACTATACAAGCTTATAATCTATCTTTACTTAAAATTCAAAATGCAATATGATCAATATTACGGTACTATAGGTTATGAACTCAAATGTTTTTGTCTTACGAACAGAAGTCAGTTGTTTCTATTCTGTATAACCGTATCAAAACAACACTATACTGATTTGTTATTTCCTTAAAATGTATTTTGCATTAAAAGGATACGTACTTACATTTCTCAACATAAATATAAGGTATTAAGTTTATTTTCAAACGAACTGCAAGTTTAAGAACTTCATTTTCTTTCTATAGGATAAACATACGGTACGGTAGGCTAAGCCAATCTCAATTGTCTTCATTAACGTACAAACAACAAACGAAATGTAGACCAGACTGCAAAAGCAGGCAAACTAACAGCAAGCAGTAATGATACGAAGGTTTCCCCATTTTTAATTATTCAAGACAAAAATTGCACCATCATGCACGCCATTTTTATGCATGGTAACATCGTGACGTCTTTGCCTTTTGCAACAATACGAAATTAAGAGCTTTTCTTAACACAATCGGTTTCCCTTAACGTAAAGGCGTACCCTTGTTCCCTATTGTTTGTTCCCTATTAAATATAATATATACAAAAATGTAATTAGAAGCCTTAAATATTTCTGTATTATAAGTGTTTTGTAACTGTGGTTTCATATTAGTTGAGTTGATAGGTCTATTTACACAGTTTTTGCTTTTTGAGTGTGACGTTTCGGAAGCAGACTCTGCTTCCGTCATCAGGCTTAGTCCTGAGAATGACCGTTTTCGCACTTGAGTCGAATCATATGTGTAAAATACCGCTAGAACACTAAAGAAAATGGCTACCCCGACCTAACACCTAACCTAAGCAAGGAAAGGGTAACCGAAAAAGAAGAACCTAAATATACAGCATTAATACCATATATACAAGGTACCTCAGACAAAATACGAAGGATAGACAGCAAATACAAGATACGCACTGCCTTCAAATCGACCAGAACGCTCAGGGGAATACCAAGCGAGGTACCAAGTTCGAATCTGAGAGTAGTCAAGTGCTTGGGAAAAAATTATATAACATATGAATTCGACTCAAGTGCGAAAACAGTACTTCTCAGGACTAAGCCTGATGGCGGAAACAGAGTCCGCTTCCGAAACGTTGTGCTCAAAAAGCAAAAACTGTGGAAATAGGCCGATCAACTCAACTAAGCCTTATATACCTTATACAAGGGAAGCAAAACGTAGCGTACTGAACGGTAGAAGAAACGGAAATGAATTAATTGGGTTCTGTTCGCATTTGCGCACAAAACATAGACCATAACATACGTACAGGGACGTTCGTAATTATGTACACTAAAGAGAAAATATCGAAATATACCTAAAAATTTAATTATTGAAAAAAAAATAAATGCCTAAAGATACTAATGTAATGTAAATATATTAATGAATAATAACGCACATGTCGAAACTTAAATTAAGGTAACGATAGCCAAGAATCAGCACGTTACAAGTACCGTGTTTGGACCCCTCCATGCCCTTGTAAAACTTCGTTAGCAGTAGTGAACGCTCTTAAACAACCGAATAGTCCTTTTCATTTGCTTCAAACTTTAATCAGAAAATTTATACGCTTATTAAACATACGACAGATATTTTTATTTCTAAACTCTATTAAATTCTGTCGTAAGGCTCTTTAGCATACTAATCTTCTAATCCTTCATACTTAAAAAGTATGAAATGAAATAATTTTTTTAAAGGTCAATATCAAGTTTGAGGTTGACAATTACACGTTTTTTGAATAATTGTAATAAAAAAATAGTTTTTTGTTCTGTGATCTAAGTATGTTATTAACCCTTAACTACCCAAGTATACATTTGTAACGTAACGGGCCAGTAGTGTCTGTCAGACACGCCATTGAGACTTTTTAATATGGTAATTAGGTATAGTAACACACATTACTTAGTTGTTATTGTTACATAAGCTTATTATTTATAAAAAGAACAATTTACACATATTATTTTCTTGTTGAATGTTCAGAACACACATTACATTTTTTTTCACATTGTTTAGTGTTTCGGGAAATTTTGCTTGGACAAATATAAGACTCTTTTCTTATTTTTAGAGGCGGTTTATCTAATGATAAAACTGATCGTTGTTTACTTGTTCCTGCAACTTCTTTGATCGCTTCAGTATGGTACCGGGTCAATCCTTTTTTTCAACGTTTCTGTATATCAGTTGAGTTATAATTTCTCTTAAAAATATTTTTCTCTTAGAATTTGTTTGCTTCTCATTCCAAGTGGGATATAAATTTTTTTTTCCAAATAACAAGTGAAGCAACTACAGCAACATCAATAACATTTTGAAAAATGGCCATTTGCCATCTATTTGTTTTACGTCGTATATTCATGAACCATTTGATCCAACGCATGGACCTCACCTTTCGTCGCATTATAATATAAATTTATCTCCGATTTATTTTTATTTCCATTATCTACATTATTCGTATGATGCATAGTTGACAAGAAAATAACGGCCCGATTTTTTCTAGGCACATATCGACGCATCCAAGGTAAAACGATAATAGGATCATGCCGTATAAGTGACAAAAATTTACTTATGGAATTATTTAACTTTAAAGTTGCATAAGCGACCTGTTCTTAAAATGAAGTTGCGCAGTAGTGCTCCCTAGCGACGTAAGCGGGACATAACCGCCAGCAGAACTCAACTGTCGGTTAGTGATGTTGTCTACCTCGTTTTACAGTGATAAAAAGTGAAACAACTTAAGGTAAATGCTTCATATTATTTAATTTTGCATAAAGAATTGTTTTCCTTTGTAATTTCAATAGTACTTATATGATTAACCGTGCAAACTGCCTTAAAATTCTGTCGCTTATGACGAAAATTAACCTCAAAATCTGGCCGGTCATAAGCGCCGTTTTGCATTGTATTTCCTGGTTATAGTTAGGTTTAATTTTCGCATACTTAACAAAGACTGCGCTCTAACCTTTAATAAGAAGGGCAGCAGTCATAGTTCTGTATCAAAATATTAATGGAAATTTAATTTGTATTTTTGTATTTCAGCATTCAAGAATTGGCACTTATGTCATTCATTATGGGATCAAGAAGCAAAAAAAATTTAAGTCTTCTAAAACAACATTCTACCGAGACGAATCTCCCACCGGCAGTTGCTGATTCTATTTTACTAGAAGCACTTAATAATAAAATTATATTTTGAAATTCTAGTAATACTCACATTAGCCTGCCAAATCAGGTCAATATTTTGTTTGAAGAACCAAACACTTCCAAATTTGATCCCACAGCCTCCACCATATCACAGCATCTTGTAACAGATCCTGAAATTCATTCAACACAGAGGTCAAGTTATCCTCCAAATAATTGTGCATTAAACGATAGGAACATACCGGAAGAAAAATCGGATTCTGTTTATGAAATTCTAACACCACTACACAATAACACTGACAGCTCTTACAATGAAAACTCAGCATCAAATGAAAATTCTTTTCAATCGTCTTATCAGCAAAGACGACTTTGAAACTAGCGAACAATTAACAAAAAAGAAAAACAAGAAAATTCAAAACAAGAAAAACAAAAGCAGCGGAAAAAAGTACGTAATTTGTCATGGTACAGTTCAAAGTAAAAAAGAAATTAAGCCAAATCCATGCAAAGGAAAAAAGTGCAATACTTTTACGGAAGAAGCGCGCAAGTGTTTTTTGAAAATTTTTACAATCTGGGAGATGACAAAAAACCGAAAATATCTTTAAGCGAATGTATACACACAATTCGCGTTATACGTCAAAGAACCCTTAAAGAAACTTCTAAGCGTGTCTTTACCCATGAATATTATCTTCTAAGACAAAACAACAAAGAACGAGTCTGTCAACAGTTTCGGTTAGTTACTTTAGTTATTTCTCAAAGATGCCTTAGAACAGTTATAGCAAACAAAGTAAGAGAATTGTTTCCAGATGGCATTGATCGAAGAGGTGAGCACTGTCCACGGAATAAAACTACCCAAGAACAAATCGATGCCTTTAAAGAATTTGTAGAATCTCTTCCAGCGGTACCGTTACATTATTGTCGAAGTTCAACTTCAAAGAAATATCTTCCAGCAGAAATTAAGTCTTTAAATAACCTCTACAGAATGTATTTATTAAAAGTCCAGGAAAATCCGCTGAAAAAAACTAAGTTACAAAATTTAAGGAAATGTATTATATGGGCATACACGTCCTACGCAAAGATAAATGTACAAAATGCCAATTTTATAAAAATTTAAAAAATGATGAAAAGACTGAGGATAGAACTGCACAATATGAAAAACATATTTCTGAAAAAGAAAAAATTAAGTCCATATTTCTAACAAAACGAAAAGTAGCCGAAACAGATACTGAAACAATAATAGCCAGCTTTGATTTGCAGAAAGTTGTAGCCACTCCTCATTCAAACAGCAAGGTAACAGGAAAATACGCCGTTCATAACTTTATGAAACATTTACAAGAAATGGCAAGAAAAAGATGGAAAGCGAGGTTGTAATGTAATCTGCAGCAATCTATTCAATTATTTAAAGGATGTTGAATTTTTTTGTCACAACTGTGGAGGACAGAACAAGAATAAATCTGTTCTCTTTATGGTTTTTCACATTTTGAAAACTTCCAAAAATATCGACAAGGTTACAATTACCTTTCTGCTTACAGGGCATACATACATGCCATTAGATTCGATTCACGCCGTTATTGAGAAATCCATAAAATGGAAATCAATAATAGCTCCATTCGAATAGCCGACAATTTTAACCAATGCCAGAACTAAACCGAAACCTTATATTGTGAAACCCTTGACTAATAATGACTTCTTCGATTTCAAAAATAGTACAAAACAGTTGAAACTTAAGACTGAAAGCAATTCCCTAAGACTGAAAGATTTAAAAATAGTTGATATGAAAATGTAAACTTTCACCATTATCACACATAATAAAATACTTGTCTTTTTTGGGTTTTTTAATGGTGTATTTTAAATTATACAATCTAAATGTTTCGATAACACTTACAGTTATCTTCGCCAGTAGTAATATTTGTTAAATTGTTAAAGGTGTTGTAAACACTTACAGTTATCTTCGCCAGTAGTAATATTTGTTACAATTGATAAAGGTGTTGTAAACAATTTTGTCAAAGTTGAAAAATTAAAACATAAACATCAGCCTGCTATCAACATAACAGTTTGAGAAACGTATAAAGCCAACTATAAAATTAAATTAAAATTTATACGTTTCTCAGACTTTTATGTTGATAGCAGGCTGATGTTTATGTTTTAATTTTTCAACTTTGACAAAATTGTTTACAACACCTTTAACAATTGTAACAAATATTACTACTGACAAAGATAACTGTAAGTGTTAGCGAAACGTTTAGATTGTACCATTTAAAATACACCATTAAAAAACCCAAAAAAGATAAGTATTTTAAAAATAGTTAAATTTATGAAAAATAACGAAGTATTTTTTTATACTATAAACACGAATATCAATATAAAGAGTGTAGCATTTTAAATAAGGAGGAAGAATTGGCTAAAGGGTATAAATCTACTTTGCTAATAACTAGGAAGAAATTTAATAATTTAAAAACTATGTGTGAGAATAATACCATAGGTACCACCACGAGTACCTTAGTTTTAAGTGTAGTGCCAATCTGCCAGGTGTATTGGATGAAAGTGATATTGAAGATGCTTAACTGTCTTCGAACCTAAGGTTAATTAGTTGGCATAGACACCCAAGGACCATTTAAAACAATGTTTTTGTTAACAAATTTTTAAAAATCTTTAATTTGTTACATTTACATTTATATTTTTTAAAGAGTTTTTTTTAGTTATTAAACGAGTTATCTCTTGCTTTGCATATTTTTTCCAATTTTGACATAACCGACAAACTCGAGTCAAAACAAGCAATTTTAAAATGGCGTAAGTGGTGATAAACGCCATTATTGTACACTTTTGACAGAATGTACCCTGGGAGTTTTCTATGCTGCATACACAACTTATAAAATCCTTAAAAATATGTTATTGAAACATATTGTTTAAAACTTCTTAATAAATAATGTTCAGCTAGAAAAATTACATTTTACTCTTTTCTGAACATTTTCTCTAATGGTGCTTACGTCGTTTTGCCTTGGATGCGTCGATATGAAACCAAAGTTATATTTTTACGAAATCCAAAAATATTAGTTTCAATATTTCTTTCTCTATTTGGTTGGAAATGTTGAGGTATACAACGTTTATTTTTTTTTCATTGTACCAACAATTGTCAATTCATTCTGAAATAATGAATCTGAAAGTTCAATGCTCATAAAATAGTTATCTACTGTAATATTTCTATTGGTTCTATGGTAGGGTTCGCACAATCTTTGTACAACTGTGTGTGCCAAATTTTCTGTTCTATTTTGTCTCTCTTTCCCGAGATATGATATTCCAAATAAAGGATAACATGTCTTACTGTCACAAATCTACCACATTTTCATACCATACTTATCCGGTTTACTTGGTAAATATTGTTTGAATGATACCCGTTTTTGAAAAGGAATCAGATGCTTGTCAATCATAAGATTTCTCCTGGTAAATAAAATTTTTTTAGCTTGTGATTTATATTTTCCCACAAATATCTGATAGGTGCTAACTTGCCTTTGACCTTCTCAGTGACCTGGTACTTTTATCGTCAAATCTTAAAAAACGTTGAATAGCAACAAATCTGTGTATTTCCATAGTAGCACGGAATATGGGATTACCAAATATCGGATGTCAATACTCTCTCAAGTCTGCATTACTTTGTTTATTTATACCAGCAGCCAAAAATAAACCTATAAACGCTTGCAATTAAATAGTATCTACTGGTTTCCACTTATTTTGCAATACTGTGCTTTAGAATTGGTGTACTTGACAATAAGTTTCATTATATCTTCATCACAAAATAAATTGAAAATATCAATGGGATCATGAATCATTTTCCCAGAAGGAATTAAAACCTTAGGAATACTGCCACTGATTATGTTATGACGTTTAGTTCCTCTTACCTTCTCCTGTTCCGGTTTCCATTTGGTTCCATCTTTACCCACATATTCAATATTCGTTTTATTTTGACTCTTCAATTTGATTTTTATTGTCGCTACAAAATTGCTCATCCTCAACTTCAGATGCTGGTACTGTCATCTTCCCCTTGAGAAACAGTATCAGCAACAAAATCCTCATCTTCACTATCATTTTCTCTAAGTGCATGGTTTTCATCGTCACTGTCTTCTAAAGCACGACGAAGTTCCTCATCACTTAAACTTTTTCTCTGAGTCATTCTTTTTAAATCTGGGAAAATTGACTTGTAAGACTACAATTACATATATTTTCTACTTTATCAACTTATTGTCACCAATAAAATTAATAACTATAACTCCACTTTGCTATTACTCCTACAACGTCAGCTGCACATTTGTAAATGCCGATAGGTACCGACAAAATTAGGAAAAATAACAAAGGTTTACGAATTATATTTACTTTATTGCAAGTTTATTACTGTCGGATGCGTTTCAAAGCGGTACAAGAAATCATAAATCTGTTTGTAATTGAAAGCGGCTAGTTTTTTATGGTGTGCCGCTCCGAGAGGAATTCGTCTGTCGTATAAATTCCGAACGTGACCAACAGACACATTTGGGTTGTTACGTTGTACTCTCAATTTCAAATTCCAAGAAAAAGAATTAAATTTATAACATTTAATTCGGATATTAAGAGTTAAAATAGCCATGGTAAATTGGACTAAGGCGTTTTGTAATACAATCAATACTTTTAGTTATGCATATAAATGAAGTTCAAAATGTGTTTGTTTGGGTCGTTTAAATAGAACAAACAAAAGAAATATCATTACAAAAAAAAAATTGTATTGATCTAACTTACCGCCGTATTATGTTATATTGTAAGCCACTTTTCTTACAATAATTAAAATGGTTTATTTTAATTTGCCTCGGTCTAGCTCAAATCGGGTCTTGTCTTAACAATACGGGGGTGGTTCGTATTTTGGTGCTTAACACTGTACACTTTGAATAATTACAATAATTGTTTTAAACGTATGTTACCTATTTCTTCTATAAAACTAAATAATCAGATACTGAACTAGGTGAATTAAATTAACAAGAAAAATTTTATATCAGGTCAACCGGAGTGTCCTTCCTGGTAGCGACCGTTTTGGTTGGTCCCCCTTGGACGGTAGTGGTGGAATTATTGGCTCCTGAGACGTTTCTTTGGAAATACAAATTATTGTGGTTCAATTGCTAGTGTGTTATGACCAAAAATCCTGATAATGCCGATTTATTTTGATTTATTACGAACGCTTAGGCCGGCCCTGTAAACGGTGGCGTGGTATTTATCAGGTGGCGTTGTGTAATATAGTCCGTATTACATAAGCAGGCGACAACGATCGCGCAGGTGTTTGTAGCAGGTCAAAGAGAAAAATCAATAATTTAAAGTAACCTTGGTGCGCATGACTATTCTTATATGTGATTTGGCTTTCAGACTGAATAGATCTGAATTCAGTACTTGGAATTCTTCACAAAGGACAGGTTAATATTTATACGTTTCAATTGATATGTAAATTTGTTTTCCTACTGATCGGATGGTCGTACGTTATTGTAAATTTATTTACTCATAACTTAATCAGGATGGTCTCAGGAGTTCTTAATTAATTGAGAACGTATTTACATTGATTAATACATAACATTTATTTATGCCCGGCAATAAGACGCATTAATTCTTTATTATTAGAAAACGTCTGTTATTGTTAAACGCGTATCAGGACTTTCTTAATAATTGAAACTATTTACATTGATTAAATACAGGGAACAGGAGTTTATCAACGATTAATTCTGTTATTATTAAAATTCTCATTGTTAATTGTTGTAAACGTATTAACTGAGTGTTTAAGCGAAACTTTTGAACTAAATTAAAATATGTGAGATGTTTATACGGAACAGGTGTCTTACGTTACGATTATTCTGGGTTAAAATTAGAATTCATTATTAATTGTTCGTAATATCGATTGTAAATCTGAGGCTCGGGAACGAATTGGATACGTTTTTGACTAAAATTATATACAGATATGTTACTTACCGGTTTCTTTATAACGGAATGCAGGTGTCTTAAGAATATCTAACGATTGATTCGGTCGGGCGCTGGAAATTTGATGCAATTTATTCACGTAAGTACATGTTCGTAATTATTTAACTGGAGATGCGGTAATTAAGAATCAGGCCTTCGGATTGAATTATCAGGTCTTGGGATGCTTGTTTGATTGCGTAAAATATTCTTCGCGGATCTGGAGTGAATGTGTAATTATCTTACGGAGTTAGCCCTTTATAAGATCGGGTCCAGCCGTCATGTGTATAGAAGGATTCTGGAGCGTAAATTAGAGTGATCCCTCGACGCTGGTAAATGTTGATGCAATTTATTACGTAAACGCACCACGGGTTCGCTTTATTTAACTGGAGGATCACGCGGGTGATCTCTAAGAATACGGCATCTGGTATTGAGACTATCTCCAGGTCTTGGCGTCGCTTGTTTGTATTGCTAAATTTTTTCGGGTTCTGGTAGGTGTATTGTATGTGTAATATATGTTTAATGGAGAGCCCTTTATAAGATTCTGGGTCCAGCCCGTCGACTGCTGTATAAAGGGATCTCCCGGGGAGCGGTAGAATTAGAGTGAATACCCTTCTTGCCGCTGGAGTAAATGGAAGTTGACTTCAGGGCGTTAGCCCGCAGTAGCAACGTCCTGGTTTCTGTGTATGGTGGCAGAAGGTGACTTCAGGCTTTACAGCCTGTCGTGACTTCTTAATGTGGGTGTTCGCAGAAGGTGACTTCAGGCTTTACAGCCTGTCGTGTACTTCTGGTGTGTGTACTGGAACGGTGAGATAACTTCCGGGCTCTGCAGCCCGTCGTTTCTCTGGGTGTCTGGTGTAATGTTTAAGAAAAGTGGTGCAATAAAACTTACGTGCTGTTAACCTTAGCGTATCTCAACCAGCAGCTTGATTGTATGACGCTGATTTACCGGTGACGGCGGCGAAGTAACGCGACTAAAGATACACGACGGTTCAGGATGAACGGATGCGGCAATCGACAGGTCGGCGGCGTATACAACGAAACTAAGTACGGCAGGCGCGCGCGGTCTGGATATCGGTTCTAGATTCTAGATGCTAGACGCGAGAGTAGCGACTAGAGAGAGGAGAGCGGAGCGCGCAGAGAGTAGAATTTCTTCCGGTAGCGCCGCGGTCTTTATAGATAATTCGCGGTGGGTGGGTCCGGCTTCTATGCAGGGGTCCTCTGGCTGTGATTGGCTGAGGGTTCTCTGACGTAAGAGCATTTGATGCTTTTTGATATCTACGTCGGAGGGGATTAAATTAATTATTTGTGATGCAATATCGCGCAATATTTTGCAATTGGTTTTAATATTATGCAACTTTATCTAACTTGATTACTGTAGGGCAATTAAAAAAATAATTAATTACAAAAATTTTAGTAAAGTTAAGCTGGATCTTTACAATATTTCCTAAATATTGCTCAAATTTTATTAGCTACTTCTAAGTTATGAAGGAATTCAGTATATGCGTAATGTTGAATTAGATCATCGTACTAATTATCCATAGCATTTTACCACAGTCTAAATTCTAACATTTAAACTTAATATAAATTACCATTCACCGAAAAGTAATTGTCCGATTCCGGAATCTCATGAACTTTTAATGTACGTAATTTTTCAAACTTATTTTAATTTAATTTCCTTTTTAATAGCCGTTAAATTTACAAATGCGGGTCGCAGTTAGGGTCATTGCAAACTGAAACGTGTCCACTTTAATTCACTCAATCAAAATTTCCGCGCGCGACAAGAACAATGATTTTGAATTCTGTAATGTCTGTAAATAATTGTACATAGGTAATTTAGGTCACAACAAAGTTACATTACATAATGGTTCAATTCACTAGCATTATTTCTAAGGCTGCGGTTACATTGATTGGGAATTCGTATGAAAATTTATCCGTGCGAATAAATATCGTACAAATTCGTTCGAACATAGTGGTTACATTGGATGCAGAAAGAAACTACCTACGCCTTCTTATTTTAAGTTGGCAAGATCATCAAGCTACTGAGTCTTACTTGTTGGACACACCTTTACTAAAATTATACCAAAAGCTGCTGGGTAGACGATTATTTATCATCGAGAACTGAAAAAAGAGAATTTGGAAGATCATATGAAGAACTCAAGAGAAATGATCAAAAGTTTTTTGAATATGTTAGAATGACACAATCTACATTTGATTATATACTAAAAGCTGTTGAAGTTAGACTTCATAAACATAGTAACTTTCGGGAATGTATTTCACTAGAAGAAAATCTGATTGTAACATTACGGTAAGTAACTTTATTAATAAACTAATATTGATTACAAAAATATGTCACGATTTATAGATTAGGTTGATAATCAGGAAAATATTGTCTTGCCGTTTGTGGAGTTTGTTGTCCATTGTATATCGCATTGTACTGCTCGAGTAGTTTTGTTGGGATGAATTGTCTGACAAATCTGTTTGAACTTGCGTATATGCGGGTGATGGTAGTACACCAATTGGTGTATACTGCCCAGATGTTTGTGAAATTACCTGTTGTGGAACAATATGTTGATTTCGAAATAATGTTTCGTGTTCATAAGTAATTCCTGAAACTTTGTTCTAATAAATAGTTTTCTATGGGTTGGTAGTTGTCGAATATATGGAACAAGGCTTAGGGTGAAATCATGATGTTGCCGATCTTCAGAACTCTTATTTAAATGGCTCAACTTTTTTTTTCTTCTATCGCCAGTAATTTCTGCATTGTGGTGTCCTTAACACTTTTAATTTTCTTACGTGAAGTATTGGTCTGTTGTGACTCAGTTTGAAGAGACCTCTTCCTAGGTTTCAATTTCACCTTCCAAGTTGTGTAGGTTTTCTTGTGATTGTTCATTATCACTGTGTACTTGTTCTGATTCTAATGGTTCGTTTTCTACTAGCTCATAACTGAAATCTTCTTGTGTTTTGTCGATGGAAATATTTCCGGTTACTTTTCGGGGTATAAATTGGTCTTTAATAAAAAGCATGTTCTCAAAAAATTGCCATTTGGAGGATATTTTCTCAGCATCATCTCCACTTCTTTTTTCTTGTACTTTAGCGAGCTCTTTTCTAAACGTATCTCTAAGTCCTCTCCACTTTGAACGAACCACAAAAATTAAATGTGATATGTATCAGATAATTGGTCACCTACGGGTAGATACTTACAATGGTCCACAATATTAGGTCATACGAATAAAAAGGAAGCAAATGCTTTTACTGAAAAATCTTGAACAAAATAATAAATTCCGAAAGCTTTGGAAGAGAGTGTATATTTGAAAATTATTCTCTGTACACTACCAATATAATCAAGAAATTTTTGATTGATATTGAAAATAAAGAAATAATTTTTGAAATTTTGAAGTATAAGCATTTGCTTAGGTTTATTCATACGACCCATTTATTTGCATTGTCGACCATTGATGTCTGTCTCACTGGCTACTACCAATCTGTTTTTTTAGGTACCTTGCTACTGGTGTTTCTTTTCGATCTTTGGCCTTCTCATTTCGAATGTCACACACAACAATTAGACTAGCCGTTTATGAAACCTGTGAAGCTATATGGGACATTTTGTATAAAAAACATATGCCTTTTCCCACAGAAACAATGATTTTATCAATTGCAACTCAGTTTTATACGAAATGGAAATTTCCTAACTGCATCGGAGCCATCGATGGCAAGCACATTAGAATTAAATGCCCAGCAAATTCGGGATCTTTTTATTTTAATTATAAACAGTACTGTTCTATGTTACAAGGTTGGTAGACGCAAATTACCGATTTATGAGTGTTTGCGTTGGAAGCTATGGAAAACAGAGTGACGGTGGAATATTTGCAAATACATCACTATTTCATCATCTTGAAAAAGACACTTTTAACGTACTTCCGCCAAAAGCTCTGCCCAATACAGATATTATTGTACCACGTGTTTTAGTAGGAGATGCAGCATATCCATTAAAGAATTATTTAATGAGACCATATTCAGGACACGATTTGTCTCCAGAACAAGAAAATTTTAATCATAGTCTTTCTGGAGCTAGACGCGTTGTTGAATGCGCTTTTGGTATTATAACTGCAAAACGGTGAATTTTAAAAGCAGAAATTGAAATTAATCCTGGCAAAGTCGATTTAATGGTAAAGTCTACTTGTTAGCTACCATAATATAATCATGGATTTAGAAAGAACTCCCTATATTTCGGAAACCACTCAAAGTCTACAACAAAGTCTAAACGAAAAAAAAGGACTGCGACGTTTTAACAAAGCCGCTGTTGCAGCCTACGAAGTTCGTAACAAATTTTTACAATACTTTAATCGTAGTAATTAGCAACACCTCGAAAAACACTTATGTAGTTGTAATATTACATTAAATTGTTAAGAAATAAATGTATATTTTCAAAATATAACATGTCTAATAACAAATGTACCTAATTTATTTACGAATGTAAAGGTTATCAATTTTGGTTAGAAACTCTAAATCTAGCTAGGACCAAAAAATTATTATATTACATACTAATAAGAATAATAGTAAGAAAATAAGTACTTGGCACTAAGGGAGAATTAGGTATCAAAGACGTTATAATAGATACCTCGTTTTACTAATTATATCCAATTAATTTTCAGTAATAGATTTTTAATTTTCGTTTACAATTCAAAGTTTATAACCTGAATTTACAATATATCCGAATAGATACCTGCTACATCCATTTTCTCCGCCACCTGTCTCCACAACTTTTTCTTTAGGTCTCTATTATGATATTGTTTGGACTTCTGGTCTCATAATGATCGCTTTTCTTCAATTATTGTTATTAATTTTTCCGAATCCATCCTTAAACACACCTATGTATTCGTACGACTTTATGCGGATACGTACGAACTAGCCGCAAGCACTGTAACCACATACACTTAAACGTGTGTATTTGTTTACGTCAGATGAATTCGTACGAATAAATTTTTGTACGAATTCGCATCCGATGTAACCGCCGCCTAAAGCGTCTCCGAAGCCACTTTTATATATCTTACGACCTCAATTTAATTTTCCGTTTCATCTTGGTGGGCTGAATGATACAAAACGGCTTCCCCAATCACGTGTTATTCTTAATCGTGTATATTAAAATAATTACCCATCAACCCTCAACATTTATATCGTATTGTATAACGATAGATATCTAATTATTTCCTTCACTACTAATATACGAGGTGTCCCGTAAATATTGCAACAAACGTTGGAAGGTGAAAGTATACCTCTAAATATGAAAAAAGTTCCCATAAACGTATCCTTGAAGATGCGTCGTGTATTAGATACAGGTCATTAAAGAAAAAGTTTTTTTTCGTTTTTTGCCCGTAACTTGAAAATATTAAAGGTACATAAATGAGATTCGGTTGACTTATAACACATAGGGAATTACGTGTTGTGCAACGTATGAGGTAATTTTAAATATGTCAGATGCGTAGATATAGGGGTCATTTGAAGTATTTAATCCTGTAACTTCTACGTCACTGGCATAAAACGAATTTCAGTGGCAATTTTTGAATATCTAAAGTCTTTTACACGAAAATGTTTACCTTGTGTTAAGCTCTAAAGTAAGTAGTTTTCGGGAAAATTCTAATATTATAAGATACATATCTTGTTCCCGGCATTTATTACTTGCAAATTAACAATCTACTTAGTAGGTAAATAGAATTCACAATATTTTAGAAGCGAATTTCAAAAATACTGTCATTATTTAAATGACAGTTTAATTTGAAACGTTTCAAATAAACATGCATAATTTTGACTATTTAGCCGATATGGACCTCATTTACGGTGGAACTAATTGCAATGACTATGAAGCTGTGCGTTTGTATACAGAACCCTTTCGTAATCGTCAACCTCCGTACCATTGAACTTTTACAAGAATTCCATCCTCGATTAAAAAAATATGATTCGTTGCAACGTCCTGGTGGTGCTGGTCGTCCAAGAATAATTCGCACGGTAGCTCTTAAAGATGCGATTTTGAACCGAATCAGCCCGATACCAGCATTCGTGCATTGGCTAATTTCGTGAATGCTAGCAAATCAACTGTCTGGAGAGCTGTGAGTGAGGAATTAGTTTACCCATATCACATACAGAAGGTTCAGGCAATGACTCCGGTGGATTATCCTCATCGTCTGGATTTTTCCAATTGGTATTTTCAACGAAATCGAAATGAACCTGATTTTCTTCGCAGCATTTTGTTTACAGATGAGGCGTCTTTTACCAAAGATGGTTTTCAATAGCCGCAACAGCCACATTTGCGATTATGAGAATCCCCACGCTATTGCTTTAAGAAAAGATCAACACAATTTTTCCATTAACATTTAGGGTGATATTATCGACAATACTGTACTAGGGCCGTATATGTTGCCTCCAAGACTAAATGGTGATTATTATTTGCATTTTCTAAGAACAATTTTACCTGAATACTTTGATGATTTACTTTTAAACGTTCGCCAGAATATGTGGTATCAACATGATTAACCAGTTATTTCCAAATCGATGGATTGATAGAGGAGGTTTTGTGGCTTGGCCTGCTCGGTCTCCAGATCTCAATCCTCTTGACTTTATGGGGAGTAAACCAAGAAGATCTTCTGGCAAGGGTGATAGCAGCATTACGAGAAATTAGAGATAACCCTGGTATGCTTCGAAGAGTGCACCGATCCATGATTCGTCGAGGTAATTTGTGAATTGAGCAAAATGGAGCGCGTTTTGAGAATCTATTGTAATAATCTTTTGTTAAATAAAAATTATTTCTCATTTTATCTTAAGTTACTATTGTGCATCAAAAAGAGATTGACACTTTAGGTGCTTCGTCTTATAATATTCCAATTTTCCCGAAAGCTACTTTCTTTAGAGCTTTACACAAGGTAAACATTTTTCGTGTAAAAGACTTTAGATATTCAAAAACTGCCACTGAAATTCATTTTATGCCAGTGACAGGTTTAAATACTTCAAATGACCCATATATCTACGCCTCTTGACATATTTAAAAATTACCTTATACGTTACACAACATGTCATTCCGTAGTACATGTATAAGTCAACCGAATCTCTTTTATGTACCTTTAATATTTTAGAAGTTTCGGGCAAAAATCGAAGAAATTTTTTTTCTTTAACAACCTGTATCTAATAAACGACTCATCTTCAAAGGTGTGTTTATGCGAACTTGTTTCATATTTAGAGGTATACTTTTACTTCCCAACGTTTGTTGCAATAATTACGGGACACCATGTAGTAATATACACTTTTAATATATTTAAACCACAAGAATTCAATTCCCAATCTACGTCTATCTACTGTAAATACTGATTCTATGTCTTTCCCGTTGGGGTCAACCCACGGTATATTTATGACGGTAATTCTATATTTTAGCAACTGTAGTTGAAATTATGAGAGAATTCCGATATCGGATTAACGCTTTTATTCAAGCATACGGTCGAATATACAACTTTGTCGTTTTTACACATGTTATATGACGAAGGCGGAAAGAAAGTTGTTGTGTATAACCCCGCGGGTGGTGAACTAAAACCTACACTGTACCATTGAGTAATGAATGATGAAGAGGCGCATTTGATTGTCGATAGAAAATTGCACCGAGAACTAAGCGGCGCGAGTATCACGTGACCGTCTTTCACTACACGGTCACGGCAGTGACGACACATGATACTCGCGCTGCCTAATTCTCAGCCCAATTTGCTATCGACAAAACTCCCGGTAACATTGCGCCTCCTTTACTCAATGACTGTACGTTAAAACGTGGTTCAATTTAAGTACATGCGTTAGAAGAAGATGCAACGACATGTCTTTACATAAATGGCAAATATCGACTTTAAATTATTTACGCAGCGGTACTTCAAATTTTTTTTACTTATATCGTTTTTAAAACGTTACAAACTTATCTAAACTAAATTGAATAATTCTCATTTATTTAAAATACGCATAAATAAATTCATAATGACCGTATAAATACTTAATTTCGTAAAGTACCTAACCAATTAAAAAACAATTTCTGATGAGCCGGAATATCTATATAAAATATTAATAACAATTTACATTAAATCGTTTTACTATCTAATTGCTTACGGTTTATTCCTTAACTCGGATCCTTCAACAAGCCGCTTAAATTTTAAATTATGATATTTTTTACAAATTTACAATTATTATTTTCATTTATTTTGTAACTTTTAACTATAATTGTATACAAAAAAAACTCGAAGGTTTTTTTTGGTTTCGAAAAGCGCTTTAAATTTCAATTTTACACAAAGACTTCACAAAATTCAAAAACTCTAATTCTAAAATATGCATAAATACTTGCATTATGGCGATGTAAACTTTCAAGTTCATAAAAGTGCCAAAACAATTAAAAAACCAATTAAATTTCTGGGACAATTAAAATTTTTGGAATTTATAGGTATACGATTTGCATTATAACTTTCTCTATCTTTAAATTCAGGCAATTTGTAACAGTATAAATTAAACGAGGAAAATAAATTTTCTTTACTTGTGTGTAAGTTATAATTCGTTTGGGTCATTTTTGTGCTTGAATAAGATTTAAAATGTCCGGAAAGTTTTTAGACGAACGTTGTCAGGAGTTAATTTTAAATGTTTACGAATACATCTGCCGAGAAAGAGATAACTTTGGCATGTGGGCAATGCTGAGGCAGTGTTCCAAAGGACATTGTTACAGGCTAAATACTCACTAGAGCATCCAGCCCGTAAATGCAATTTGTGCCACGACATAGCTCAGTGGCGTGGGCGGGATTCTTGCTGAAAGATTGTAAAATGGCACTCGTAGCAACTCCAAAAACGTCAAAATCGGGAGATGTAGTTAAAAAGGCGCCACCTGTTAAAATCATTTATAGCGGGAAAACGTCATGAACTGGTGTTATATTGGTCTAACAGGAAACCAAAACGTTCACTCAAATATATACTACTTCTACAAAGTCTACTCCAAAAATATTAACGCCAGGTTCCCCTAAACTTCAATAAAATCTTAAGCTCTAAATATAAAAGCCGCAAAATGCGAAATAAAACCTAAAACTCACTAAATATTTCCATAAATCTACGTCAGAAATTATTAGCTCAACTAATCCAAAAATAACTGGAAATGCGACAATTTAATTATTCAATTAAAACGAAAAATATACGTCACCACAAACTAAACAAACGCGATAAAAAATCTATGAAATTCTAAAATTTATCAAACGTCGATATCGGGATGTAATACTTTAATTCCAAAATAAGTTACCTAGCTGCCATAACAGAGGATGATATTCGCTTATCTGTTGGGCAAATCAGGGATTAGAATATCTCCAATCGATAAGTCGATACCTATAAAAATACTTCAAAGATATCTCCCAACTTTTCGTGATACCCTCGTATGCACAAAAAAAAATACAATCAGCTGTTCGGTCAGCAAACTCATACTACGTTAACTAAATGCATTACGTCAAACCATAATGAATCTCATTTCTCAAAATTCACCTTTAATTAATTTCTTAAAAAAAACTTAAATAACTTTCATCAAATGAAGTCAATTACTTGCAATCTTAAATGTGAATCAAAAGGTTTATATTCGTTTAGCTTATTACTTTACATCAAAATTGTAGCGCAGAGGACGATCACAATAGATTAATATCTATCAATAAAAGTTATAAACAATAACAATGGTCGTATATTATGACATTTATATCTCAAATTTTGATACAAATACCTTTCATTAAATACAACAGAAATAGTACAAAATATACACAGAATTTGCACAACAAAAAAAAAAAAACCAGGATATAGACAATAAATTGTGAGGATGAATACGCCTGTTTCCAAAATTATCTGAAGGGCCTGTATACGCTCCCACATAAACACAAAAAAAAATAAAAAACACTTTATTATTGTCACCAAACCTAAAAAAATAAATGTTACCTTACATAACACCAGCAACAGTTCTTCCTCCTCTGAACTACGATAATCGGTCGGACAACAGGTCCACCAGGTACTGAATAATTCGACACTTGGCTACTACGGTACGCTTTCCATGTGAAATTTCACAGACGACAAATCTTATTCATATTTACTCAAACTTAATTTACGACAGTTACTTCAACCAAAAGTACGTTAACTATTTAACTATTTACAAAGCATTACTTGATTAATTTTACTCATTCAAACTTAAAATTCCATATATTTATTTAATCGGCGTCTTCTTATTAACGATATTTACTAAGTTCTTGACGAATATTATGGTTACACTTAAATTAAAAGTTTTCTTTATTTACAACGGTAATTGTTGGTTATGCGCTTGCCATTTATACCAAGCCGTCAACTAACACTTGAACTATTTACTTTTAATCCGCACGCCAGGTGCGAAAGAACTCCAAAGGAGTTAGGGCCAGCACAATTCGACACTGAACCAAAATTCCATGGACGAGAATATGTCGCTATACGACACCGATACGATAAATACTCCAGGAGGCGAGAAGATACAAAATAATCCCCCAATTAAGGGTGACGAAATCAAATTTTCGCAATAACTTCACTTAACCTCCAAGTAGGGCGTTAATATTTCACTACCTCCACACACCAACCTTCGTGTATGCGAAGAAGCTCAAACGAGCTTTGGCCCTTACGGTATCATTTCAAGACTGAGGACATACATTCAAAAATTCTACAGTTACGCCATATTTAATTTTAAAAACGACAACCAATCATACTCTCATTACATTCAAATTATAAAACGCGGTAGAAACGATATGCCCCTTCCCGTAAATGATCAAGGAAGATTGGAATTTTATTTCTCAATAACAAACGGCGTTTTTAATTTTAAACCTTACGAAAATGTATATGATAATTACGGTCCTAATTAAATTAATTCTAACAAAGAAATTCACTTTAAACTAAATACGACAAAAAAATACGATATATCAATTTAATTTTAAAAGAACGTAAATTTGCTCCTTCAACCCACGAGAATTTAGTAACTAGAAAAAGAAACGAGAAAAAAAATATGTACATATAAGGACGTTCAAACACACATTGCCACATCCAGTGCATTTGGGGAATTTGCAAATCGTTTTATGATAAAAACATTGGTAGAGATGGATATTCTGATGATAATGTAATGCAAATGTGGGAGGAGTCTTTGAAACAATGTAATGCTGATATTTGGAAAACAATTTTGGATACTCAAAAACTTATTTTGAATTGGTGGTCACGTGAAAAACTGTTAGATGTAATGGTGGGAGAGTTGATAACTTCTGTCGGTGGGAGTGATACAGAAGACAATGATTGGAATTATAATGACAGTGATTAGGGAACCTGCTAATTGTGTTGTGTACAATTATAGTCATTTTTTTTGAAAGACTGAAAAATTTCAGTTTTTCAATTTTACCAAGTAAAGTTCATCTTTTCTGTGTAAAATTGAAATTTAAAACGCTTTTCAAAACCAAAAGACCTTCGAATTTCAATTTTCTTAACTGGAATTATTTTTTTGTGTACAATTATAGTTTAAAGTTACAAAAATAATTGAAAATAATAATTGTTAATTTGTAAAAAATATCATAATTTAAAAAGTGCCTTGTTGATGGTCCCGAATTAAGGAATAAACTATAGTATAGTAAAATGATTTTATATAAATTGTATATTAATATTGTCTGTAGGTATTCGGGCTCATCAGAAATTGTTTTTTTAATTATTTATGTACTTTTAGGAACTTAATTGATTATATCGTCATAACTCATAATGAATTTATTTATGTATGTTGTAAAATTTTAAAAACGATATAGGTTAAGTAAAAAAAATTTGAAGTACCGCTCTGCAAGTCGATATTTGCCATTTATGTAAAGACATGCCGATGCACATTTGCATCTTCTTCTAACGCATGTACCTAAATTGAACCTACGTTTTAACTAGTGATGGGCACAATCGAATGATTTCAACAATCGAAACTTCACCTCTCGAGTGAAATTTACAATCGAATGATCATTCGAATGATTCCATTTCGAAAAATTATTTTACTTAGGGCAATCTCTCGTTTTTCAGAACACGAGTTCTCAAATCTCGCAACACCAAGTCGGCTCGGTACAATCGGCAATCGCCACAGATGTATGTGGGATAACCTAATCGCTTACGCCGCTGCACGTGCGGCTACCGCCAAAGGATTCGGCGGTGGTGAAGCCATACATAAATAATTATTATTATGATATCTGATAAAACTGTCTTATCAAGGTGGTTGCAATTTTTTTTCTCCCTTATCTTTCCCTTTTCATTTGCGTTAAGTTTAAGTTTAGTTTCACTGAGGTCAAATCAATCGTGCAACAAGTCAATTTCGAAAATTAAAATTAGTCGCCGTATTGGTAATAAAAAATCTATACTTTGGGAGTTTTTTTATAAAATCGACGGATCAGTCTAATGTGGAATGTAAGCTGTGCAAGAAACGTTTTCTTTCCATTTTGTACATAACATTTTTGTTTAGTCATATATACTGAATCTGACATCTAATTTAAGAATTTGTTGTATTTAGAATTGTGCTACGTATCCTTTCAAACATTAAAACTTGAATAAGAATTATTTTTAATGTTCGTTGATGTCGAATGATTGAATAAAATTTAAATAAATCGAAATGCGCGCTTTGATGTTTCTAAACTAAACACGGCGCAAGCAAAAATAACCCTTATAACAGGCTACAGAACGTGCGATAGGTTTGTAAGTAACCCAAATATGGCGTTCCGACTCCGACCGAAGCTGCAGTGTACTAATAATTCGATCTTATCGCTGAAGCCAAAAGCGAGAGGAAAGTAGAACGAATGAATGCGATGATGAGTGAAGCGACGGAGTGTGTGCTGACTTCGATTAACAAACTATTCGAATGATTTTCGCATAACCACTCGAAATATCTCGAGATATCCGGACAATCGAATGATCGATTATTTTTCATTCGAGAGGTCTCATCACTAGTTTTAACGTACAGTGTAGGTTTTAGTTCACCACAGCGCAGTAGTGCTTGAATAAAAGCGCTAACCCGATATCGAAATTCTCTCATAATTTTAACTATAAACTTATAATATTGAACCAAATCAGAATGAAGTGAAGGAAATGATAGGGAAAGATTGACCCTGGTTATTTTTTAGTGTTTTCTACACTGCTATAAAATTACAACTTCATGGAAATCAATTTTGCCAGAAGTACGAGAAATTAAATGATCTCGTATGGCAAAATAGAATAAAATTTATAAAATAAACGTGGTAATGCTGGTATTTTTACAACTCATCATAACCTAAAAAATCGCATGGCAGAGCTGATGTCTGTGGGCCTTCTTAAAGCATTTAGAGTATTTAGACTGAGCGTAATGCGCAGGTACTGTTTATTAATGTTTATGGTAATGGTAGGTAACTAATATTTCATTATTAAGCAACTAAATGTGTTTGTTCTATCCCCAACTTTCTAATCACATGAAGCGATATTAATGTACGTATAACAGATTTGTTTACATATCGATATCTACACAAGAATGTGTGACTAACAAAGGCACTAACGTACGTAGAATATTGTATACCAAATCGAATAATTACCGGTAGTTTTGTTTTAATTACTTTGAGTTACTGTTGAGATTTCTGACAGTGGTCTTCGACTGGTTGTAGTGTAAATGTGAATATTTTAAATTATAACTGTGAAAATGTCGTTAGATGGCGGAAAGGCAGTGCACAGACACGCACGCGAAGTAGTGTACAACAATTTTAATTATCTTGCAACACTATTACCCAAAGCACTTGAAACAAGGAATTAAACAACGTGTTCATTATTGTTCTGGAGTATCAGTAAGAACGATTATGAAAGAAGTAAAGGTAACAGCTGCGGAAAATAAAGGAAATCCAGTATTAATTCATCAACAACGGGGGGAAATAAAATAGGCGTGATTTCAACAGTACCAGATTATCAAATAAACCACATACACAATGTTGTCTACAATTTTTATAATAACGAAAGCTGCCGACCTACAGTTGATAATCTCCAACAAATATTTGAAAAAGAACTACAGTGGGCAGGCAAGAGACTACTGAAGAAAAATGGATTCAAGTAGAAAAAGACAGGAAAATTGTTGTAGAAAAGATTGATATACGAGCATTAACGGTAAAATATTTACAGAGGTTGGAAAATTTTAGAGATGGGGGCAGACCAATCGTGTACATGGATGAAACTTAGGTTCGTGCTGCACATGTTGAAGTGATGGTACATCGTCCGGATTATTTACAGCAATTTCTAAAGGAAAGAGGTTAATCAACGTTCACGCTGGTGGAGATATGGGATTAATTCCGAATTGGTTACTTATTTTTAAATCAGGATCGAAGAGTGGCTATGACAAGAACGCCGAAAATTACGAAAAATCAGTAGTAGTCACCGATATGTTTTATCATAATGTACACAAGTAAATAAGGTCACCACATCCAATACCTTAAAGGCGGACAAGAATATAGCTTATTCACAAACTATGTACAAACTCCAACTTTAATCAAGCTCCATAAAAATTAGCATATTACCATTGAACGTATTAGTTATTCAATGATATTACCTACAAATTCGATAAATTGTTAGAAGATCACGGCCATACAGTTTTACGACTGCCTCCATATCACCCGGATTTTATTCCAATTGAAAAAATTTGAGGAATAGTGAAAGGTTATGTGGCAAAACATAATACTACATTTAAACTCGACGACGCCAAAATTTTAGCGGAAAATTCGTTTGCGAAGGTGACTGAAGAAACATGGAAAAAGTGTTGCAATCATGTAATTGCAACTGAAAATGATTATTTAGAGAAGAAGAATGCACTTGACATTATAGTTGAACCGCTTGTTATTAACATTGGTGAAAGTAACAGCAGTGACAGTGACGATAGTTTTAGTGCAGACGAGTGATTAACTATGTACCTATTTGAGTGAATTAGTTAGTACGATATTCATTTTTTTATACCTTTGGTACATAGTAATTTATTATATAGTTATGTTATATTAATGTATACATAAATAACTGATTAAAATATTGTCTTGTTCAACATTTTAAAATAGCTGGCAATTTAAATAAAAATGGTATTGCTTTTGCGTACACCACTGGAAATAGGGCGGAGTTACCGGTGAAGTATCCGAGTCGCTTGTGCGTTTTTTCCCCAGGTAGTATGACATAAGCTTTAGTTTCTATTACAACTTTGTTCTATTGTGTCCTATGCATTATTTTATGCTAATCATTTCTTGTTTATTTCAAAACAGTTTTTTTCAGAGCTTAATCAGGTAATTACAGTTTTTAATTTTATTATATAAAAAGCTAAATAAGTTTAACGTTTTAGCTTATATTTACAATTATGGGTGAATAAGCTTTTGAAAATGTAAAAGGAAAACATGAAAAAAATGGCCAAAAGCTTATGGCATGTTATGATTAGTTAAAACATGCCGAAAATAATAGCAAGACATTTACAGTCAACCAAGCATCAAGTGGGTTTGGAATCAGGTAGAAAACGATGTGGAGTATCATTAAGGAAATTAATAGTTCCGCGTTAGCAAAATCTCCGAAGAAAACTAGGAACTTTAAAGCATTTTTGGGAAACTTGAAAATTTTGAACAGTCGATATTGCTTTTATTTTTGTTACGGAGCTCCAACTGTAAGGAAGATATTGAAAGTTGTTAATAAAGATGATACGTTACCAAACTTTAGTCATTCTTTGTTGTATTGAGTATTATTCAAAATGGGTTTTAAATACGATAACAAATAAGGAAACCCTTTTTAATTCAAAAACCGCCTATTGTATTTTGGAGGAGAAAATACTGACAACTATTAAAAAATATCGTGAGGAAGGCAAACAATTTATTGTACCGGGTGGCCAACTAAGAACGGCCGTCGGCCATATCTCAGGAATGGATTATAGCACAGGTTCGGGAAAAAAATTTTTATAACGAAAGTGGTCTCGAGAAACGCCTGGAAATTATTTTCAGAATTGTAGGTCCACCGCTAGAGGGCATATTTGACAGTTAAAATTTTAAAAAGCAAAATTTTTCAAAATTTACTCAATTAAGCGGCATATTAAATATTATAATCAGATTCCTCGATAAATTCTGCATATTTTTATTTGACAAGTTTTAGTCTATCTCTTCAAATAAGGGGTGGGGGAGAGTGGGAACCTTGTTACGAAAAAATGCCTTTAATTCAGGTTCTGCTTGACCGATTTTAATGAACTTGATGTTGTTTGAAAGAGCTTTTGTTAAACAATAGACAATTTGTAAAGTTGAAGCACTGCTAGAGGGCGATGTTTAATATTTTTTTAATATTGTGTTTTCTCTTTACAATTTTAAATGGAAGCATAAAAATTTAAGTAGGTCTTTAAAAAGTAGACTAAATTACTAATAAAACAGTGAAAACTGCAAGTCTACAACTTTTTCCTATCCTGAGATATCGTAAGAAACAGGTAAATGGCGGGAATTGTTCTTCCAACGTCTAGTAGGCTAGTTTTCTCATTATTTTTTATGATTGGTACCTGTTTACTTTACTTTGCCTCACTTAATTATCATGTTGTTAGTTAAAATCTACTCACATAGCATAAGATAATTTCATTAAATAATTTGGTGTTTTATTGAAACTGGACATGAAATGGCGGCAAATACATTAGTCATGTTCTCACAAGTTAACTTTGATGTAATGACATTTTCGGTATGATAAAAATGAGAAACATATAACGACAAACGAAAAAAATTAAAACATTTTTATCATTATAATACCGAATAAAACATGCATTAATAAATAAGTAGTCACCTGTGTTCTCTTAAAATATTTTGGACGGTGGTTCGACATATACCCAAGTCTCTAGCTATAGCTCTGGTGCTTGAATGAGGGTTAACGTTTACATAAGCTAAAACATCAATAACATTTTCCTCTGTTCTACCTTTGCGTTGTCTTCTGACACAGGAAGATTCACATTTCCAGTAGTACGCACATGGTGTGCGAGTCGGAGAAAAACTTTTCTGCTGTGATGTCGTCTGTTTGGGTACTGCAGTGCATACACTCTTATCAGCAACGGTTGCATTTCTCATACATTCAAAATAAACTGCCAACATATCAAATGCTTCTTCATTTGTAAGAATCATTTTGGTACGAAAAGATAAAGAAAGTCTATTAAATGCAACACGATGAATAATTTTTGACATATGCGTGAAAATCATAGCTTGCTTGTTTTCAACATTTTATATCTTACATGACCCTCTTTACTAATTTTGTTGTCATCAGTAAATCGTAATTCATATTTTAAACTGTATTTGTTGTTGCTGGGCAAATATCGGTTTTTATTGATATTTTATGCTTTTGATTTACTAACACATCGCTTGAAAACAAATATAACATTCTTATGTAATTAAAAAAATGTTAGATTTATCACATTATATTTAGGTAATCTAGCGGCAACCATAACATTAGTATGATAACAGTTTAAATTACTGCAGACCAATGTAAGATCTTTTCATCCAGGCTAAATTTAATAATTTCCGTTAACGCGAACTAGCCTACTAGACGTTGGAAGAACAATTCCCGCCATTTACCTGTTTCTTACGATATCTCAGGATAGGAAAAAGATATCGACTTGCAGTTTTCACTGTTTTATTACTAATTTAGTCTACTTTTTAAAGACCTACTTAACTTTTTATGCTTCCATTTAAAATTGTAAAGAAAAAGCACAATATTAAAAAAATACTAAACAGCGCCCTCTAGCATTTATGTTATTAATCAGATTGCTTCAAATTTACAAATTTTCTATTGTTTAACAAAAGCTCTTTCAAACAACATCAAGTTTATTAAAATCGGTCAGGCAGAACCTGAATTAAAGGCATGTTTCGTAACAAGGTTCCCACTCTCCCCCACCCCTTATTTGAAGAGACTAAAACTTGTCAAATAAAAAATATGCAGAATTTGTCGAGGAATCTGATTATAATATTTAATATGCTCCTTAATTGAGTAAATTTTGAAAAATTTTGCTTTCTAAAATTTTAACTGTCAAATACGCCCTCTAGCGGTGGACCTACAATTCTGAAAACAATTTCCAGGCGTTTCTCCAGGCGTTATCGTATTTGAGAACGCACCTTATTATGGTGTTAAAGCCGAAAAAGTACCGATCCAAAGTTGGTAGAACAATAACGTTATTAATTGGTTTCATCGCAAGGAATCAAAGATGAAAACGATTTCTTAAAGCTACGATTAGAGTTTGTCCAACAGTATACTTTGTCAAATCCAACAAAATATGCTATTGGTGAAGTTGTCAAGAATAGTGTCACCATCTCTGCAATCTCAATTCAGTTGAATTAATATGGGCTCAGGGTAAACAATATGTTGCATCGAATAACTTTTCATACACCAACCTGGATGGGAGACAACTATTATCTAAAGGAATTACTATGATAACTACAGAAAAACGAAAAAATGTGTAAATCACATAATAGTCGAAGAGATTCCAATTTGGAAATTGGATGGAATAACTAAAGAACTGCTTGAAAAAATTATAATTAGTTTACGTTCGGACAGTTTCACAGAAGAGGATGTAGATTTTAGTTCTTTTAATAAGTATAAGTCCTGTCGCGTTGCCAAAGTGTGTTTAATTAACTTACAGAAAACATATTTTCAAAGCACATATTACATTTTTATTTTCAGAACCTTTTTTCTGACAAGCACAGCCTGTTTTTATTTAGAATGCGGTAGTTCATTGATACTTTCCCACCTTGAGATTACATCCCAAGAACATAAGTAATATTAGTAACAGAATAAGTGACTTAACACAAGAACAATTATAAATCGAATTCATCAAATTTCTTAACAGTACGATCACTACGTGACTTAATATCAATAGTCAGTTTCACTAGAATCTACCTATGTGACGTCATTAGGGTTATGCCACTTCATTACTCAGTAGAGTCATCGTCAACACGGGAGGATATCTCTAAGTCACATAGTCTTTGTACGGGTCTTACTAGCTCTTCTGTATAAGTCTTAACTTTAACTGTTGTGAAAACATTATCTTTACCGGGATACAATTCTACTACTCGTCCAAATTTCCAATCAATACGTTTCTTATGGTTATTTTTTCTGAAATAACCATACTACATCACCTCTCTCTAAGCTATTGTAGTGTTTGCGTTGGAGGGTTTAAGCATTGGCGCTCCCAAATACTCTTTTCTAAATCTTTCCATTAACTATTGATACATCAACAACATGTTTAACTAAACTAAATGCACCTGCTGCGATCTATTATAGCTTCCACTTCGGTTTATACTGTAGTTAATTTTGTTAGGTTAAGTAACGCACGCTCAAGCGTTGCCTTCAACAGATTTTCTCATAACACCTATCAGACATACCCAAAAACCTCCCCACCACGCTGCCGTCGGTGCGTAGAAAATCCACGTAATTTTCGTTCTACTTTCCACAGTTGCGAAATCTATCAGGTCGTTGTCACTATACATTTGTCATTTTTCCTCGTCTGGCTATCATTCCGCTGAGAGCCATTAGGAAAATTTCTGTAGTTAGAGCATCCACTATCTCCAAGTGTACGGCTTTGTAGACGACGCAGGTGAAAAGGACAATATAAACTTTAGATACATTTTCTAAAAATAACGGACCAACTAGATCACATCCGCATACCTGGAACGCTTTTCTTAAATTCACTCGATTGTGTGTTAAGCCAATTGCTGGTATATCAATAGGCTTAGCTTTGTGTAAGCGACAACGTAAACATTTTTTTATAACTATGCGAGCTTGACGTCTACCTCTAACTATCCAATATGTTTCTCGTAGTTTTCCTAAAACTGTATTTACACCTACATGGTACATTGCACAATGTTTCTCGGCTTTCATTGATACCACTATTTGCAGTGTGATAGTAATATCGGTTGCCTGAAAGGTGTAAATTCATGCGACAAACATCTCAGTTTTGATCCTGCTCAACCCATCATCATCTGTAATAATTTCGAAATTAGAGTCATTAAGTGGGTGGACACGCTGAATCCATTTTACCAATATTATTTCTGCAGCTTTGATTTTGTCGATACTTAGTTCATTATTGTACTAGTATTCTTTTTGTGAATTTTATCATAAACGGTAAATCTAACAATATGAACATTTTTGTTGACAGAACCATAATGCGAGAACATCTCATATTCATTATCATTGCTAACCAAAGTAATAAGTTGTTGTTCAGCTAAAGCTTCTTTCATTGGTTCAATCTTTTCAACATGCCATTCAGATGGAGATGTACGTAACCAGTCTGGAGCCTCTCACCATTTTATCTTAGCCAAATCTCTAAGAAGGCAACTTCGACTTCCGCCGGATTCCTAGTACCTTAAACGTATCGCCATTGTTTACCTTTTGTTAACTCTCTTACTCCATTTCCTACGAAAGTCTTCCATATACCTTACGAAATCCAATAAAGACTGACTATAGAATTTGTTCAGTATGTAAGGTCAGCAATTTCGATATTTTTATTTATATTCCTTCCAGATCTAGCTGCTAGTAGTGCCGCAACAAGTTCCAGTTGAGGTATTGTTAAAGATGGCAGTGGAGCAACTATAGTTTTACTAGCAACGTGTTACACGATAAAATCGCATTAGGCGGCGTGAAAGGTTAGCAAAGTAAGCGGGTTGCCAAGCTAACTGAAATGGAGGTGGGCGTGTTCGATATAAGACGTAAAATGGTTGAAGTTTAGGTTTAAACACTAGACTTACCGTAAAATAAGAAAGAACAATATCTAATCCGGAAAAATAGCCTTCAGGCGCCACCACAATCTAAAGTTAATGCTATCTCATTGAATTGTAGCTTACTGTATATCACATACAGTACAAGTTTAATTATTCAATTCGCACAACCTTAAAAGAGTACGTTAAATCTCTCTCATTAATCTTAATAAATTTATGTTAGTCTCAAAATAACAAACATACACCTGAATTCAATTTTGAAAATTTTTAAATTTAATTAATATTAAAAATAAAATTATCTAAAACTCAATAAAATTTTGAATCATATACGTTATCAGAAATTTATCGATCACGCCCTGTATACTCATAAAACCAAAATAGTAAGCCGTTGTCAGGATATTTTCAAATTCAGCCTCATAAACGCATGAACTCATCAAAATTCTGAAATAAATAAATGTTACCCACCTTCTATCTTAATTGAAACAAACGTAACGATCAGTGCAACTTTTATGAACCACTGTGATTCAAATCTGAACCATTTACTTTTATCGGTTGTGACCAATATTGTAATAAACAGTCACTGAAAATCAAGAGTAATACTATATATTCAATGACTCTAATGAATTAGAAGCAATTAAACTTTTAATCGAGCTGACTCAAAAGAATAATGCTCAGATTGAGCATATAGCCAAAATGTAAAAAGTGTGATTCTTCTTTAAACTATGCAATCCTTGATGTAACTTTACACGTAAAAAGAAAACAAAGAAATCTAAATATAATATTGGTTCTCTTTAAAACTTTAGATCGAACCATCACTTTAATAAATGTTAAAAGTCATCGACAGTTTAAACAAGAGAACAAGTTAACTAAACGGACTATTAACCAAATCTGCAAAATATTTACGTATATTGGCTGTTTCTGTGAAGCAACACAAAAAAAACTATTCCCAGTAACTAGATTAAGGTCCTTGCTAAATCTTACCATCCAAACATATATATATATATATATATATATATATATATATGTCGTAGTCCCCTATCAGGTGTAATATCCTACTCAAGGGGGTCGATTTCCTTTAATTCATCCTGAGTAGCTACACGCGCTACTATCAGGCCCTTAACGGCAGCAAGGGCCGCCATACTATAAGTGCTAACTTAAATGTTCACTCACGCCCTTTAGTGCATGTAAACATTAGGCCATTTCATTTATTGAATGTCCTAAATGTTTCACAGAATATTTCACGTGGGCCATCCTCGGATCCCATTGGCTTGACGTTATTGCTCGTTCCGGTAGGAGGACCCACGCCCTCTTCTCCCAATGGTCCTGCAACCGAAAGTTCCTCTTCAACAGCGACAAAGATGACTGCAAGGCCCGACAGATTGCGATATCTCAACAACGCGACGCCGGAAACCAACCCACCGAAGCCGCAGAAGACCTCTAAAGAAGCCATCAGAAGCGGCCGAAGAGAGCCTCGAAGAACCTACCGGAAGCCGATGAAGACAGCCAAAGAAGCCATCAACGGAAGACTCCAGAGGCCGCTGAAGAATTCCAACACGGCCGCCACGTCTCTCATTGGCCCCTCCTGAACTCAACAAGGGGCGCGGCCCATCCTCGGATCCCATTGGCTTGACGTTATTGCTCCTTCCGGTAGGAGGAGCCACGCCCTCTTCTCCCAATGGTCCTCCAACCGCAAACTTCCGGTGGGGGCAGGGCTTAAGTTCTCGATCACGTCGCTGATTGGTGACGTCACTTCCTATCGCAGAACCCGCTTAGCCTTACTACTGACGAGAAGTGAACAAGATAACATGCAAACTAATGTCTCTCAAAATATTTCTTAATCAAATATGAAGAGAGAGAAAGATACGACAGAGGTTCACGAATTTCGTCTTATAGAAGAGAAAATCAACACAGAACTTAGAAGGAAGAGACAACATACGGAGGAAGCTAACAGTGTTGCAAGCAGTAAGCACAGCAATGCAAGTAGACCTACCATAACAACTACGGATAATCTTAAGTTACCAAAATTAAGGTTCGAAAAGTTTAAAGTTAGTCCTAGTAATTAGCAGTTTTTCGACCCAACTCAAAAGAATCCACGGGCCTACAAAAAAAGGTTAAGTTTCAATATTCAAATTCATTAGAGAGTACCGCTAAACTTTGATTGACACCTACCCTATGTAAGGTTATTTTGGCGCATCGTGTATATGCAGTATTTTAATCACGTATGGAACGTATTTTGAATGAAAATGAAGAGTTTGCACGAACAAAATTTTTTTTGTTTATGTGGAATGTAAATCTGTGTAAATGAGACGCCACTGGAGTTTAATAAAGCATTAGTTATCACATGAAAGAATATTTGAATGTTGTAGAATTTTTATGTTGAAAGCATTAAATGTGGTTGAAAAATAGTGTTTTGAGTAAATTTTTACTGGTACGGCACTGGTAAGAGACTACCAAATTGCTACTGTGTATAAAAGAATGGTTGTAGACGTATGAATGAGTGAGAGTATGATATATTGATATTGCGCTGTAAGGAATATCTATGCATATTTTTGTTTGTTAAAATTTTGTAATATGGTGCAATAATGCTAAATTTAATGCATGTTCAAGAATGAAGTTGTTAAAATATGAGGCAGTTCGTTGTGCAGAAATAGAGCTCGCCCACATGAAAAATTGTTATAAAAAGTTGGGTATGGTCTGGATAATGTATAGAGTGAATGTAACTGCAATTAATGGTTTTTTTCGGAGTTGTAAGTGAATTTAAAAGTAAATTCAAGATGGCTACGTTCTTCTTACTTTGCGTAGCGCTGGTTCCGTTTAGGACGTCGACGCGGCAAGGAAACGCGTGAGATCTCGTTTGTGATAATGAATTTTGATGTTGGCACGAATATATTGCGGCATTTTGGTAATATGGCGGGCAGAGGCTATATAAGCGAGTGCACAATTGAAGGGATAGGGAGTTGGGATAGTTCGGTCAGAGCTTAGTAAAGATCGCGCACGCGGTGGTTTTTGAGGGGACTTACGAAATCGTAGTTCAGTAGCGCATAGATAAGCGACTGCTATAACACATAAGGCGATAAATTATATATAGACATTCATAAATAAATAGTTTAATTGTGTGTTGAAGAAAATAATAGTGATTTTCTTCAAGAAATTTAACCAGTGCGAAAGCAGATTTGGAAATAACACAGCAAATATTTTGTTGACAGTGTTCAGTAGTGGGACGATAATAATAAAAAGAAAGCCTGAAGTAACCCTTTAAGTAACCGAACTAAAAGTTTTAAATTTAGTTAAGACATAGGTGATCATCATTGACATTGAATGAAGTACATGCGTACAAGCGTTAGTAAAATAAAATCAATTGTACAAAGCAAATAATAATTCCATTATACAAGTGGAAGTGAACATTATCGTGCTGACTGTTTACGTTGAAAGGCAAACCTTAAAGCAAGGCAAAGAGCCCGTGTGAAATACGCGAGTGTACAGCCGAATACATTAACGGATACTGTCGACTGAATAATTACACCTGATGGGGACTACGTATATATATATATATATATATATATATATATATATATATATATATATATCGTAGACCCCTATCATATTCTATTCAATCGATTTTCTTTACTTCATCCTGAGTAGCTACACGCGCTACTATCAGGCCCTTAACGGCAACAAGGGCCGCCATACTATAAGCGCTAACTTAAATGTTCACTCACGCCCTTTAGTGCATGTAAACATTAGGCCATTTGATTTATTGAATGTCCTAAATGTTTCACAGAATATTTCACTTTCACTCAATTACTAAATTCTTAATTGTCTATAAACTTGATCGATTTATCGCCGTTAACAAACGAGCATATATTTACATTAGTACTATTAATATTCAATTCTGTCTACTTTAATTTACAAAGCTCAACACCTTTATTTAGTTATATAAAGGATCACTTTATAAACAATACTTTTCTTAATATAACGATATTGTTGTTTAGCACATACCTGTTTGATCACTTTACTTAATTTTTAGAAAAGTTTTATAACAATTTCCAGTACTACATTCGCTTCCCATTCTTGGAAGACCATTTCTTAATCTTCTAAGAAGGATATGTGTTGTAGTCCGCGAATAGTTTGTTTAAGTCTAGACAGTTTGTACAATTTTGTACCTTATTCTCAATGCCCATAACACGCCATCCTTGTTCGAATTGAACGAACTATTTGGGGAGACCCGAGAAGAATCTTTATAGGACTTTGTTTCCGTCATCAGCGATTATAACTCCGAATTGAAATAACTCTTCCTTAAGAGAATTGTAATCAGGTATAGCACGCCATATTTTTCCTGTTCTAAGACTTGAACGGTAAAACTATTGTTGGTAGTTAAGCTGTGAAAGGTAAGTTGGTAGACGTCGTTGTGAACAACTTGTGTGACCTTTCCACCAAATAACATATGTTTAAGATTAACTTCACCTTCAGTTTCCTACTAAGGCTCGTTGTAGTGTAGCGTCCATGAGAGCCGGTGTCAAGTAATGCTCTTACTATTCTGTGACCTACTTTAGTTAACAATGTTTGTAAGATAACAGACTTAATTTGTCCACAATTGAAATTGCTAGAAGTTGTTTGTACCTCTGGTTTGTCACAAACTATTTCATAATGTCTGCCTTTACACCTTTTAAATTCTGTTTTAGTTCTCAACGCTTATGTTAGCTTTGCAATCATCGTTAGGGCGATTTTCCTTACAAAATGAACAAACCATGATACGTTTTTCGGTCGCTGTGTTTTTATGTTTAGATGTTACTTACCTAAATGTGTCCATGAGTGCAGCTGCAATGCAAGGACTCGTTTCAGTGATGTTGGCCCGTTGTATTCGCTCAAAGGTTTCAGCTTCTTTTGCTAAAAACTTAATTCATTCGTCAAGTTTGTTTACTTGTTTCTCCGTACTGTGTTCCCTCCGTTCCCATAACTTAAGCGTTTCTAACGGTACACATTCTTCAATGAGAAGTACGAGAATTACTCCTTTTTCGGTGATAAGCCGTAGTTTCAAGAGTTCTAATTTTACAAGCTACTTCGTCGTATAATTTAGAAAGTGAAGATCCTTGTCAAACTAGAGTCAATAGATCCTTATGCATGGATTTCACGTCCAAATCTATTTTTAAGATGTTCAATGGCTTTATCGTAATTGTCTGGTGTGTTAGGTGTAATACATCCAAACCGCACTAGGCGTCGTGCAGGCTTACCAAAGTAAGCGGGTTGCTAAGCCAGCTACAGTGGAAATGGGCGGGGTCGATATAAAGAGTAAAATGATTGAAAGGTAGTTTCAAACACCTTACACTTACCATAAATTTACAACTCACAATGCTCAGTCCAAGAAAAATTGTCTCTAGGCGCCACCACAATCTTAAATTTTTCCAAAATAGTCTTACGCGGGATGTTAAATTAATCCTATGTGACTGTGGAAGACAGGATTGTAGCCTACTCAGTAAAACCATTCACCACTCAAGTTTACTCACACTTGAAAAGAAATTTATCCAAAAGCTTAAGAACATTTTGAAATATACGGGTCGTCGTAAACTTATTCAACACACCCCGTATATATGAATATAAACGTTAATTTGAATACTTTTTAAATATACCTCGTGTACCTATAAATTTATATCTCTAACTGTTATAAAACTCTGAATTAAATAAACAATACCCAATTTAGAAAAGAATCAAAATAAAAAAAGTCGGTTAAATAACTTTATCTCAAAGAAATATTCGTTTGTAGGTGAAAAATTTAAAATAGAACGGTCAGTGCTTTCATCATAAATAATATCTTTATATTTTGTTACTACTTTGTCTTTAAAAATCATATTTAGGCATTCATCAATAGGTTTAAATTTCAATCAATGGCTCATTACGCAATTTCAAATCGATCAGCAAGCTCAAAAATATTCACAGATTAATTTCAATTATCTATAAATGTAACCCGTTAGGTAAATTTACACAGGTTAATGCTAACATTTTATCTCAGTTGACAGGAGTAAATTAATAAAATACTTATCTTTTTTGGGATTTTTTAATGGTGTACTTTAAATTATACAATCTAAACGTTTCGATAACACTTACAGTTATCTTCGTCAGTAGTAATGTTTGTTAAAAATTGTTAAAGATGTAGTAAACAATTTTGTCAAATTTGAAAATTAAAACATAAACATAAGCCTGCTATTGTATACGTTTAACTAAACCAATTAAAATTGTTAGTAAAGAATAACTAGGTCTAAAATTAAATATGTTAAACTGCCTCAAAGATGACAAACCAAACACTCTCTACGAAAAGTACAGAAATTTGCAAAAAAAAATTAAACAAATTTATCGTATATTATTAGTGGAACAAAATTTAAAGTTACACATTAAAAAAATTTAATAAAAAACCATAAATTACAAAGAGAATCTTTCATAATAATTATTACAGAAGACTGGAACCTTTAAATTTTTAATTTAATTTAATTTCACTATTTGTAAAAAGTTGGGTAATTACTATAATTTAAACTTGTAATTTGAACACAGCAAAAAAAATTAAAATTAACAAAAAAATAAGACATTATTTTTAAAAAAGAAAACCTTTTAAAGGTTTCTTTGCTATTAATTTCTGGGGTTTTATACCAAAGTTACTTAAGATATAATTTCCTGAAAATTCATATTTAATTGATGCTGTATGAATTAGATATCAGTAACAATTCGTAAACCAACTCCAAAACATTTCTTTCGTCCGACAGCTTTTTGTTCGATGAATATTTAATAAAATATAATATCAACGATATAATAAAGGTTTAACACTAGATGACAATTGTTCAATTTCTGAATTAAAAATCCAACAAATTTTTTTAAATAACTATTATTACACTATTGAAGAAAAAAGAAACATTAACTGGTTTTAAAACTAAGGTTTAAAAATTATAAACTAATATTCCTTTAAGGTTTTTAAATTTTATATCCTTCAAAAATTCAGGGTCACAAATTCTTTTGCTCGATCTACTAAAGATTTATTACACTAATTTTTGACGTGGATGGTGGTTGGATAATTTATGAAGGTATCTATCAGTGTGTGTCCTTTCTGTAAACCTTAAAAGATAGTGAATTATTATTTTAGATATTAATATGTCAAGAAATGGTAAACTTCCATTAGTTTTTTTCCATGGTAAACTGAATACTAGGATGTATACCATTTATAAAACCAAAAACTCATGCAGTGCTTTTCCATGTCTAAAACAAATGTGTCATCTCATATCTATACAAACTGAAGGTTTTTAGGTGTATTTTGTAACGTTAATGTTTCAAATTTTTCCATATAAAATTAGCTATAACAGGACTAAGTTACCCATTTACACCTTCAATCTGTTCATAAAATTTACATTCCACTGAAATAAGTTGTAGTAAGACAGTGCTGAAAAGAATGGTTATGTCCTTTGGAAAAAGATGATCAATGTATTCAATAGTTTCTTTTAGTACTTTTGTAAAAGTGAAATAACATCAAAACTAACCATTATTCACTCTTCAATTTTGAAACTATGCATTTCACAAAGTCAAATTTTTAATGTAATGTTTTCCTATATGATTGTAATACAATGTAAGATGTTTTGAAGTTATATGTAAGAACCAATTGCATAACAATAGCCTTAGGAATATTTTATGAATTTTGTAAACCAATAGTTTGGTGAAATATTAATTAGATATTTTTATTTCTTCAGAATAGATGATAATTTAATCACTTTAGTTTTAAAAGAAACTTTTTGTGGATCTTTGGTTTTCACGATAAGTTTCTGGTCAAAATTGTATCTTATATAATGTTCATATTTAATTAAAGTTGCATTACCTTTATCTGATTTTAATATTATAATATTTCATTGCGTTTAATCAGTAAAGCGTCGTTGACGAAAGGATAAGTTGCTCTTGGATGTTTTACGAATATGTTAACGGTGTTATATCAACTTCATTAGCAGCATCAAGTAATAATTAAGGAGTTTTCGATGTTGAAATTATATCTTCAAAAGTATTATTTGGTGTTATCGAAAATTCTCCTTTAGAAACGCTTCAATAGAATAATCTGAACAACATTATCAGAAATTTATAACTGTTTTTACAATCAATAGATGGTCATTATTTGTTGTTTGTATAATTTATTAAATTTTTCTTTTGACGTTGACATGAGATGTCAAATTTATTCATAGATTTAAATTTGAATCATTTATCAATCTTCTTTATTCAAAATAGATGAAATTTTAAATGTAATATAAAAAATTTTTATTTTTAAATAACTTTGTAAATTATTTGATTACTGAAACATTTTCATTCTTCGTAAATATATTTTTTTTATTAAAATTTTTTAATTAGATAAACTTTTATCTTTTTTTCGGATTTTTAAAAAAAAAATAATTGTGTTTCGTTTCCAATTTTTCAAATTGTCTGAAAAACGATAAGTATTTTATTAGGTGTTAATGGTGAAAGTTTACTTTTATATTTCAGTCCTTTATAGGAAACTTTTTTATCAGACAATTTGAAAATTAAAAACGTAAAGCACAATTATTATCTAATTTTTTAATGAGACCAAAAGATTATAAATTTATTAATTAAAAGAAATTTTAAAAGCGAATAATATTTACAGAAGAACAAAATTTTTACGTAATCAAATACATATTACTAGGAAGTTACTTTAACAAAAAAATCTTTTATATTTACATTTAGAAATTTCATCTATTTTGAATAAAGAAGATTGGGAAAAATTGATTCTATAACGTTTAAATCTATGAAAAAATTTTGAATTATTAACGTAAAAGAAAAATTTAATAAATTATACAAACAACAAAATAATAGACCATCATTGATTTAAAAACAGTTATAAACCTTTCTGATAATGTTGTTTCAGATTATGCTATTGAAGCGCTTTCAAAGGAGGAAATTTTATAACACCAAGAGTAATACCTTTTGAAGATATAATTTAACATCGAAAACTCCATTAGATTATTACCTTTTGATGCTGCTAATGAAGTTAGATATAACACCGTTAACATATTACGTAAAACAAAACCTCCAAAGAGCAATTATCCTTTCGTCAACGACATGCTTTACTTGATCTTAAACGCAATGAAAGTATTATAATATTAAAATCAATAAAGGTAATGCAACTGTTATATTAAATATGAACGATTATAACACTAAGATAGAACAAACCAGAAATTATCGTGAAATACCAAAAGATCCAACAAAAAAGTTTCTTTTAAAAACTAAAGAGCTGATTAAATTATCATCTATTCCTGAAGAAAAAAAAGAAATATCTAACTCTGAAGCTATTTCAAAAACTATATGGTTTACCAAAATTCATAAACCTAATTTTTTCCTATTGTTAGTGCAATTGGTTCTCCTACATATTTGCAAAACATCTTAATTTTATTACAACCTCATATAGGAAAAACACCCCATTACATTAAAAATTTGGACTTTGTTGAAAAAATGCATAGTTTCAAAATTGAAGAGGGTGATATAATGGTTAGTTTTGATGTTATTTCACTTTTACAAAAGTACCTCTAAAAGAAACTATTGAATACATTGATCATCTTTTTCCAAAGGACATAACCATTCTTTTCAGCACTGTCTTACTACAACTTATTTTCAGTGGAATAGTAAATTTTATGAACAGATTGAAGGTGTAGCAATGGGTAGTCCCCTTAGTCCTGTTATAGCTAATTTTTATATGGAAAAATTTGAAACATTAACGTTACAAAATACACCTAAAAACCTTCAGTTTGGTATAGATATGTAGATGACACATTTGTTATTTGGAGACATGGAGAAGAAGCACTGCATGAGTTTTTGGTTTTATAAATGGTATACATCCTAGTATTCAGTTTACCATGGAAAAGAAACTAATGGAAGTTTACCATTTCTTGACATATTAATATCTAAAATAATAATTCACTATCTTTTAAGGTTTACAGAAAGCCGACACACACTGATAGATACCTTCATAAATTATCCAACCACCATCCACGTCAAAAATTAGTGTAATTAAATCTTTAGTAGATCGAGCAAAACGAATTTGTGACCCTGAATTTTGAATGATGAATATAAATATTTAAGAAAATCCTTACAAGATAATGGATATTCACTTACAGATATTAATAATGTTATTACACCTTCTAGGCGTAACCTTAAAGAAAACCAGTTCTTAATGTTGGTACTGCTTTTCTTCCTTTTATAGCTAATGTTACAAATAGAATTGAAAAATCCTAATCAAATATGGCATTAGGACTATTTTTAAACCTACAAGAAAAATTAAAGAACATTTAAGATCACCTAAAGATGTGTCAAACCCTTTATCATCTTCCGGAGTGTATAAGTTATCTTGTTCATGTGGAAAAGTATACATCGGGACCACAAAACGTAGCTTTGATACAAGACGCAAAGAACATATGAGATTTTGTAGATTGGGTCAACCAGAGAGGTCTGCTGTGGCTGACCATGCCCTGAATAATCTAAATCATGACATTCAATTTGACAATATGAAATATTGTCAAGACAAACCCATTATTATGTTCGTTTGCAACGTGAAGCTATTAAAATATATAAACACCCGAATAATTTTAATAGACAAGAAGAAAATCTCCGTTTAAATAGGTTTTGGCATCTTATAATTAAAAAAGAGCATAATGATACGCCTTGATTTTAATTTGTTTTCAACTTTTGGTATGTCTAGGTTTTTTGCTGTATTTTTCCTAGACCTTGAAGCAAATGCTTTACCAATTAAATGTTAAATTACCACAGCACTATAATTTAACATAAGTAGTTGAAATTAAATTGAAATTAAAAATTACAAAGAACGTTCTGCATTGTGCTTTTCGTTGTTAATAACACTTCCAATTATTGATAAAGATATCTCTTTGTTAGATTTAACTGGGTTATTTTATTTGATGTAATGTTTGGATTTGTGAATGCTTCCATCATTTAAAATTGAAGTTTTTCACAACTTTACACTTACATCATAACTCGATTAAATTTTGTTAAATGTGTTTTTTGGCTGGCAAATTTCATTGTTAGCTTTCGCCGTAGAGAGTGTTTTGGTTTGTCATCTTTGAGGCAGTTTAACAATATTTAATTTTAATGACCTAGTTATTCTTTACTAAAATTTTATAGTTGGCTTTATGGTTTCTCAAACTGTTATACTAATAGCAGGCTTATGTTTATGTTTTAATTTTTCAAATTTGACAAAATTGTTTACTACATCTTTAACAATTTTTAACAAACATTACTACTGACGAAGATAACTGTAAGTGTTATCGAAACGTTTAGATTGTATAATTTAAAGTACACCATTAAAAAATCCCAAAAAAGATAAGTATTTTATTATGAGTGTTAATGGTGAAAGTTTACATTTTCATAGGAGTAAATTAAATATTGGATATATATTGACCAATTTGCAATTGTAAATATGTACAAATACGTGGTTTAAAAAGAACCAGAAGAACTAACTATTATAGACTAAAAATTCCCCCAAAAAATTAATACTAATAAACAATTCGATTATCCTTTTACTTGTAATGAACAATTATTAACCCAACAAACAAAAATGAACTTGAAAGATAATCGTACTTGTATCTTTTAAACAAAACCTAAAGCTTGTTCTTACACATTACGTTAATTAATCCTTTATCCGTGGTATAGTGAAGTCCATATGGCTGCTTCAGTAATCCTTTTTAAATTTGTAAACACACTTGACACACAACACAGAAGACAGCCGTATCCGTTAATGTATTCGGCTGTACACTCGCGTATTTCACATGGGCTCTTTGCCTTGCTTTAAGGTTTGCCTTTCAACGTAAACGGTCAACACAATAATGTTTACTTCCACTTGTATAATGGAATTATTATTTGCTTTGTACAATTGATTTTATTTTACTAACGCTTGTACACATGCACTTCATTCAATGTCAATGATGATCACCTATGTCTTAACTAAATTTAAAACTTTTAGTTCAGTTACTTAAAGGGTTACTTCAGGCTTTCTTTTTATTATTATCGTCCCACTACTGAACACTGTCAACAAAATATTTGTTGTGTTATTTCCAAATCTGCTTTCGCACTTGTTAAATTTCTTGAAGAAAATCACTATTATTTTCTTCAACACACAATTAAACTATTTATTTATGAATGTCTATGTATCATTTATCGCCTTATGTGTTATAGCAGTCGCTTATCTATGCGCTACTGAACTACAATTTCGTAAGTCCCCTCAAAAACCACCGCGTGCGCGATCTTTACTAAGCTCTGATCGAACTATCTCAACTCCCTATCCCTTCAATTGTGCACTCGCTTATATAGCCTCTGCTCGCCATATTATCAAAATGCCGCAATATATTCGTGCCAACATCAAAATTCATCTATCACAAACGAGATCTCACGCGTTTCCTTGCCGCGTCGACCTCCTAAACGGAACCACCGCTACGCAAAGTAAGAAGAACGTAGCCATCTTGAATTTACTTTTAAATTCACTTACAACTCCGAAAATACCATTAATTGCAGTTACATTCACTCTATACATTATCCAGACCATACCCAACTTTTTATAACAATTTTTCATGTGGGCGAGCTCTATTTCTGCACAATTTAACGAACTGCCTCATATTTTAACAACTTCATTCTTGAACATGCATTAAATTTAGCATTATTGCACCATATTACAAAATTTTTACAAACAAAAATATGCATAGATATTCCTTACAGCGCAATATCAATATATCATACTCTCACTCATTCATACGTCTACAACCATTATTTTATACACAGTAGCAATTTGATAGTCTCTTACCAGTGCCGTCCCAGTAAAAATTTACTCAAAACACTATTTTTCAACCAAATTTAATGCTTTCAACATAAAAATTCTACAACATTAAAATGTTCTTTCATTTAGTTATCTTTGATAACTAATGCTTTATTAAACTCCAGTGGCATCTCATTTACACAGATTTACATTCCACATAAACAAAAAAAAATTTTTTCGTTCAAACTCTTCATTTTCATTCAAAATACGTTCCATACGTGATCAAAATACTGCATATACACGATGCATCAAAATAACCTTACATAGGGTAGGTGTCAATCAAAGTTTAGCGGTACCCTCTAATGAATTTGAATATTGAAACTTAACCTTTTTCTTCCTTCTAAGTTCTGTGTTGATTTTCTCTTCTATAAGACGAAATTCGTGAACCTCTGTCGTATCTTTCTCCCTCTTCATATTTGTTCATTTCTTCAAAAATTCTATTGCAGTCGCGAAACGGGATAAGAAATATTTCGAGAGACATTAGTTTGCATGTTATCTTGTTCACTTCTCGTCAGTAGTAAGGCTAAGCGGGTTCTGCGATAGGGAGTGACGTCACACCAATCAGCGACATGATTGAGAACTTAAGCCCTGCCCCCACCGGAAGTTTGCGGTTGGAGGACCATTGGGAGAAGAGGGCGTGGCTTCTCCTACCGGAAGGAGTAATAACGTTAAGCCAATGGGATGCGAGGATGGGCCCCGCCCCTTGTTGAGTTCAGGAAGGGCCAATGAGAGACGTGGCGGCCATGTTGGAATTCTTCAGCGGCCTCTGCAGTCTTCCGTGGATGGCTTCTTTGGCTGTCTTCATCGGCTTCCGATAGGTTCTTCGAGGCTGTCTTCAGCCGCTTCTGATGGCTTCTTTAGAGGTCTTCTGCGGCTTCGGTGGGTTGGTTTACAGCGTCGCGTTGTTGAGATATCGCATTCTGTCGGGCGTTGCAGTCATCTTTGTCGCTGTTGAAGGGGAACTTCCGGTTGCAGTATAAGGTTTGAAAAAATTGTTTGCACCGGGATTCGAACTCGAGTAAGTTAAGTTATGAATATGTGCAAATGCATATAAACAACTGAGCTATCTCGGTTTTAGATATGGAAACATAAAAAGTGTGATATAAACGGAAATATTTAAGCTGACGTTACATTGAATAAAGAGCAGCTTTTCAATTTTTGTTGATAGTGGGTGCTAGAGAGAGAGAGAGCATTAGAGAAGTAACATCCGGCGCTCATTCTAAAACACCATATGTAATTACATTTTACAATTAAAATACTAGTTACAGTGTTTTGAAGTAATAATAAAATAGAAAAGAGGATTTGCATTTTCAAATAAACATTAAATTTACATCATGAAAAAATTTTAATATAATTTAAACGAGAATTATATGTATTCTAAAATAGAAGCAATGCATTTACTGATAAGTATTTAATACATGTTAATTAAATATATTAAAGCTAAGTACAGCTATCAGTTAAATCTAAAAATCATTATCGTATGCTTTAATTGAATTTAATAATAAATATAAACTCTAAAGAAGCAAATTTTATCATTTAATAACATCTTGTAAATGCTCCAGTTATGGTCGATGAAAGAGTGAGAACGCATTCGGAGGAACAAGAAAAGCAATTTTCGCTTGACCATTATATATTAATTTTTCTTTTTTTAATGGAAATCGTACATTTTACAATTAAAATACAAGTAAAGAAATAAATTAGAAAACAGACTGATGTTATGCATTACAGTTAAAACTATTTGCATTTGTAAATAAATCATATATAAAAATTATATTGAAAGTTTGCAATATATAAATATTTAAACTGACGTCACAATGAATGAAGAGCAGCTTTTCATGTTTGGTTGAAAGGATAGTCAATGTTAGAGAGAGAACATATTCGAGAAACAGCATCCGGCGCGCATTCTAAATAGCAAAGTATTAGTAAAGCTAATAAATATGTATTCTGTGTAATAAAATCCCTAAAGAATTGATTTATTCAAATGCTAAAAGATATTACAGTGTATGAAAATAAGGTTATCGCAGTTGTTGGCCGCAGATATATCAATATTAAAAAATTTTTTATCATCGCTATTCAAAATCTATATCATTTTTATTAACGAAGATGATTTCAATTGAATTATAATAAGTAATATTTCTACATCCGGGTGACTATTTCCTTATAGAACAATGAAACCGAAAACCGCATTCTCATTATATTGATAAAAATTCGGTATAAATACTAGATGCAAATAACATATGACTTCAGTGATTAATATTACACTCTTCAATATGGATCTTCTACAACACCTAAATTTAGTAGGCAAGGTGAATTCAAACCTGTATTAAAAGTTTGCGATATGGCTAAAAAGTGTAAAAATTATAAACACTAAATATGGTTGAAATGTAGCGTAGCGGATGAGAAGGTGCATAATCTTCAGCAGTGAATTGAACAAATTGCTGCTTTATGGAGGCAGCGTAGATATTGGTAAAGCTAAAATGATGGCCAAACTATCCGTCATTAATTATACAGGTAACTCATTATTATTCTGCATTACAAAATTAATGAATTATATTTATAGTATAACCTACCTAATCATCATCGTGATCATCATCGCTGTTCTTATAATTATATTTCTGTACATATTGTATATAAATATAATAATGAAAGAATGTTTGTAATGTATGAAGTTGTTTATTCCTACAGCGTATAGGAGTTAATATGAAAGGTAAAATAAAAAATTTACGTCATCATTGTTAAACGAAGTTATTTATTATTACATTGAAAACAATCAAACATTAGAGGAGGTGGTACATCTATATGATCAACATCGACTGATTTATTCCACTACTTCATACGTCTTATTTTAGCGCGTAATCGTCTATCCTCCTGATAATAATGAGGCAACTTATTCCATATTGCAAGCAAATTTTCAGCACTTAATTGTAGCAATTTTATTTTATTACACGTCGAATATTTTCAATCATCGCTTCAAACTCGGAGATTATACGATCCATCTGAAAATAACAATAATAAGTAAATGATTAAAACAGGTTTACATACTTACACTGCAATTTTCACATGCACTTCTTATCGCTAGCACAGGTAATAAACGAATGGCATGCACTTCCTATCGCTAACATAGATCATAAACGAATGTAAGCTAGGGAGGATGCAGCTAAGCTTCATACTCATTATTGTGACGTCACACTCGCTGTAAATAGGTTGGTAACGTAGTTGAATAAGTAGTTAATTGAAATCAATCAGACGATATGGATGCTGAATAAACGGATATGGCTGATGTAGGAAATGTATGGAATATTGATGATAAAGCTGGTTATTCATGGACTGATACACCTGAAACGGCGTCTAAAGGTAATTAGTATTGCGGTATAGACATCTTATTAATACCTTTGTTGAAGAACGTTTATTTTTAACGTGGGCACTATTTATCAATAATTCTACCGTACTCTAAGTAGGAAGTTCATTGAGGAATAATGACCTTAAACCTGTAGTACAATTATTTTGGTCGACATTTACCGTCATATGCTGTCTGCACTTTGATATGGAGGAATGGCGTGAAATCTCGAACATTAAAACTGAGCATCTAATACGTCACACCCTAAAATCTGACGAACCCGAGAAAGCTATCTATATAGGTTATGGTATAAAAATTGAATTGTTTATTACCGACGAAGAAAAGCGATCAGAATAAGCAGAGGAAACAATGCAGTATTATCCGAGCAGGCAATCAACCTATTCTTTTCGGCTGTGGATGTGATAAATCAGAAGCTGAATTATATGAATGATTATCGTAATTATTCGATTTATGAAGATTTTATAAATGAAGTAGCTACGAGTCTGTATAATGAAGGTCTGAGCGAAGAAGAAAGTATATTATCTAGAGGCAAATTTTTCTGTCAAAATCTTGATTGCTTTCAACATTAATAGGTCATAGTTATAATGTAAAAGAGAATTTTTTTAACTGAAATTGTACACACGCAAAAATTTATAAAAGATGTAGCTTTAAGCATTAATAGACCATACTTGTAAAATATATGTAAAAATAAACGTATATTATGTAAATCAGTATCTTAATAGGAATTGTTAGAGACTCCACCTAGTGGTACATTTTTAAAAGCGGTTTGATCACAAGTCCATCTAGTGGTGTATTTTTTAAAAGTAGATCTACGTTCCTGCAATTGTTATGGCGGGAAAACTCGAAATTTGAAATAGGTTCTAATGAAGAATGTTTTCATGCTATACTCGAACTATTGGTTGGTTTCCAGACCCCTACCTTCAGATTCCAGGCGCCTAGCTTCCGGCATGTAGATTTTCCTATAAAAACAGGAGTGAAAAATAAAACGCATATTATGTGAAACAGTATTTTACTAATGTGATTCAGTATACAGCTTTATTCAGGTTCATATCATAATTACATTTTATGTACAATGCTTGTAAATGGTTCATACTCAATTAATACATCGTGCAAAATAACACAATATGCCGAAGTATCGGCGACAAAGGCCGAAGATGCTTTAACTTCCAATTTCAAATCAATAACTACATTATGAACAGTCTCGTTTTGACGAGTACAGTTAATTATAAATATCGATTGACTTTTAAATTGTTCGTAACTAAGCATAGAACCTTGTGGCGAATTATAATATTATATGTATATGAGAAATATGCTTTAATGGCGCTCTTAATACCAGGTAAACGTACGGTTTCAATCACCTGGTCGCCTAACATGAATCGAATCTCATCGAAGAGGAAGAGAAGTGCCTTATTGGTGGGATTATACGCTTTGTTTGCTTCGTTAGGGATTAAAGTACCTTCTAAATATATAACACTATCGTAAGTAGCAGTAATGAGATTGTTTTTTTTTGCACAACCAGATTAATCTGATCGGAGTTACCGTATGCGTTTGTTGTGTACGGATGATAAGTTCGACGACCGCATTCCACGATCATATCTTCGTACCTGACCCCTGTGAATAAACTTTTCATCGCTTCTTCCATAACGTCTTTATACCGTATAGCCGAGATATTGTAATAAGAGCAATTATTTGCGGACCTTCCGGGTATGGGAAGACTAATGTATTGGGTAGCTTATTAGAGGCACCACATGGCTTAAAATTAGAAATTGCATACGTTTACTCTAAGTCGCTCGAGTAACCAAAGTATAAATACTTAGAGCATGTACTTAAACCGCTAAGAGGTATTAGGTATAATGCATTCAACGATAAGGCAGATGTACTCATGCCGGAAGAGATTGCTAAGAATTCTATAATGATTTTCGACGCATCTCGTGTCTCAATCAAGACATAATTCGCGATTATTTCAGTAGAGGACGACACTCAGGCGTGGACTCTTTCTATCCATGTCAAACATATTCAAAGATCCCTAACGCAATTGATTCGCGATAATGTGGATATAGTTGTCTTATTTAAACAGGATTGCATAAATGTGAAGCATGTATACGATGAGCATGTAGGTACAAATATCAATTAAATCAATGTGCTCGCAATGTTGGCAGACTAAATACGATTTCGTATGCATTGTAAAAGACTTTGATTACGGCAGATACCGAAGCGGATTTGATTGCTATATCACCTGCTTATAATACTCATTCAGACGCAGTCGCTCGCAATGGATGTTCGAGATACGGTGGTTAAGCGGAAGTTAACGCAGACTCGTAATGCAATCAAATACAAGCTGGAATTATTGAAGAGAGGTGAACTTGAAACATATCGTTTAGCGGAAACTGCATATAAACCTATAGTGGACCCTTTGAAGAAAATCGCTAACGTGGAAATTAAAGTAGAACTGGTGAAATCGGAGTTCAAACAAGTGCCTGCTTCAATGTCAACACCTGTTACGTTCAAGTTCAAACCTCCGGTTGCACCTTCATTCATTGAAACCGGTGTAGAACCAGCACCTGTTACGTTTAGACCCCCTTCGTCATTCGTTGAAGCGGACGTTATTGCTGAAACATATCCTGTTGAATAGGAGGAGGAAGAGCAGGTGGAGCCAACTAATTTAACTCGATTACTCGATAACGCAGGCACTGCCGATGAATTCTTAGAGCAATATGATCCTTTACCTCGCCACCGTGTAGAATTGCTGATCCACGGGAACCGAGAACAACTTGATGATACACACTGTCTTCGTTATGATGCAAACTTAGATAAATGGGTTATCGGAGATTCTCCGGTGGATGTAGAAGGACCTAATCTAATTATAAAAGATGAGGTATATTAAGGCACTCCCGGACTATACGAGCTGCTTATATTGAAAGAGCCGAAGAAGTTTACGTTGATGGATGAGACAGCCTACGCCGATATTCTAGCTGAAACTATCGCATATAGGAATAGTCACAACCACCACGGAACAATTATGGGCACCAAGTTGTTTAAATACCGGAAGATTATTAAGCCGCAAATCAGCACGATACGTTTCGGTCGCGGCATCACGAAGAATTTGTCGAATAGAGTGAAGGAGTATGTCTACTGGAATACTTCTCTCGAACTTGTTGAACGGCTCAGGCTGTTGCATGAATCGAAAGCAGCAGGTCATACTGCACATGATAACGAAATCATTACTATCGAAGAAGAGCCCCGAGAAGAAGGGATAATTGCTAAATAATGTCCATCGATAAGTTTGGCAGACATTCGTTATCGCATTTAAAACATGCAACTGCAAATATCAAATTAACCTGGCATGATAATTACGATATGCAAGGTAAAAGACTTTGCAATGTCTCTGAACCCATCCTAGAAGATGATGTTGCAACTAGGAGATACGTAGATGAGACAAATTTAAAATTCACCGTAGATGGTAATTACGATCCACAAGGTAGAAGAGTCTGCAACGTCACCGATCCAATCCTAGATGCGGATGTAGCCACCAAAAATTATGTTTATAAGTGTAAGGAAGTTCTAGAGTTTAAAATAAAGAGTGATATCGATTGCAAAATTACTGTCTGAGCGCGATCGTAAACTTGATGGAAAATTAATCGTATATATGGTGATATAAGCATCCTCAGCAGGGATATTTATAACATTGAGTTACACTAGTGGTAATGTCTTTAAAGTTTGAGGTTGTCGAAGAATTGCATAGGATTGCGCGGAATAGTTTCGTGAGGAAACGAACCATCGTCAAGCATCGCGATGATCTCTGGCAGACGGATTTAGCCTAATTTATTCCGTATGCAAAAGATAACCGCAATCATAATTATATTCTAACAGCGATAGACTGCTATTCTAAATATCTATGGACACGCCCTCTAAAGTCGAAGAATGCCGACGAAGTTTATCGAGCGATAACTTCTATTTTGAAGGAGGGTAGAGCTCCGGATAACTTTCAATCGGATCAGGAACAAGAATTCTATAATAAATATTTTGAAAGGTTGATGAAGAGTTATAGTGTTAAAAAGGCAGCCATTGTTGAACTTTGAAAAATGCGTTATGCAGACGATTTAGCTTTAGTGGCTAGATGTGTTGCAGGAAGTTACATCTGAATATAATAATAAAATGCATTCCACGATTAGACTGAAGCTAAATATGTAACTGCATCAACATATTTACCTATGTTTCATAATATTAAGGTAATGGGGACAGCAAAATTAAAAATTGGTGATTACGTCCGGATTGTTAAATATAAATCAATATTTGCAAAGGACTACACTCTTAATTTTTCGAACGGTTTAAGATTGCTAAGGTGAAGGTTGGTAATCCAGTTACATATTTACTGGAGGATCTCCAAATTAAACCGATATTAGGTCAATTTTACGCTGAAGAACTACAGAAAACAGCTCATGCGGATATACTTCTCGTTGAGGTGTTACGGCGTAAGGGGAACTAGCTATACGTTCGATGGCTTGGTATGGATAAATCACATGATTCATGGATTAATAAAACAGATTTTGTATAACGTGTATATATATATATATATGTATATATATATATATATTTATGCAATAAATAATTTGTTATATAACATATGTATATTTTCATACATGATAAATAACTTCTGATATAATAATAAATTTCTTAACCTATAACATAATAATAAATAATAACATTAATATAATTTTCTTAACCTATAGCATTATAGCAATAATGATGATAATAGCTATTAATAGTAATAAATAATTTCTTAATCTAAAATGTAATAATAGCTGATTTCTTAACCTAAATCATAGTAGTGGGGATATTGCAATGTCCCCAAGGCAGTGTATCGATGCCATTAGGCAGCAAGTACCTCTTGTCATTGCGATTGTTAAGAGCGACTTTACGCTGTTCTATACTATAAACGTGGTTCGTTTTCGATAAGATACTGCTTTGAGAGACGTTTGCAGTATCCCCGCTTCTTGGGCATTTTAAATAATCATTAAAACTAATCTTATCTCTTACAACATAATCCCTAACACCTTTTAACTTCCTTACCTCATAATCCTTGTCTAAAGCTGTACATTTTAGATGCCAAACCCATCAATTCATTAATTATTCTTCCACTGATTTCATCTTTCATCAAGCCAATTACTTTACCATTGCATCTTGGAGTGTTATAGGGGTTGTCTGCAGGATAATCAGAAGTGTCCAAACGCGAAATGTTGCGTTTAGGACCGTATGCATCCTCACATTTCATCTCGTACACTAGGCTTTCGGTATCCATATATAATAATTGCATGGTATCATCATTAAACTGACGTTGCATGAAATTATAGTGGAAATCGTACATTAATGTTTTAGAAATGTCTAAAATGGCCATTCCCACATATAGTGGCTTATTAAAGTAGATTTCCACCTTAGATAACTCGATAGCCGTCAATTCCGCATCAAATATCTCTCTGCTGGGGAAATTCGGCTGGGATATGTAATAATTGCATCTATACCTACCACTCCACCTGGTGACAAGTTTGACAATTCTATAATTTCTAACATTTTCCATGGTTTTGCCGAAATTTGCGTTATTTAAGAGTTTGCACAAGTTTTTTTCGAAAGAGTTAGTGGATTCTGCTCGCCACCTTGTATTCAAGTCTATATATGGTTTGAGCCAACGTGATTGGTTGAAGCTAATCGCGCGATGATCTTTCTCAAGCACAAGGCCCGATTGAAGGCATTGTTTCAAATGGCGGTAATGAATGACATACTTAGTCTTAGAATGGAGCGTTGCGAGCAGTTTCCTATTTTTACCACCAGGTGGAGTATCGTGTTCAACAGAATGGAATGTATTTATGACGACCATGCAAATTGTCCGGATATAATAGATCCACCTCTAGGGTTAATCCTTTGCATGCATTCAAAATTGATTCGGAGGTTATTAAATTAATTGCCCCTCGCTAAGCCACTTAAAATAATCTCGCGGCAAACATTGACTTTGAGCCCATCCATATAAATTAACCATATCTGTGTAAAGTATATAAGAGGATAGTTTGCTGGAATCGTATTCATCCATGTACTTATTATTAGCCTTGTGTTACAGCATTGTGTTATCCCCCTCTTATACCCTTTTCCACCAACAGTAACATATCAACATCGGTGAGCAGCTCCAGTCTAACTTTAGGTAATTTAACATACACTGCCATGTGTAAAAGAATGCCGGATCTAACTTGTGCGTTATTATGCACTTATTTCTGAAATGTGTGAATACGTCAGCAAGTGGAAGCTCATCACATGTCAGATAAACATCGCTATAATGACCTAAATTTTGAATTTGAAACTTTTGCCAAACTTCTGTAAATGCGTATAATCATTATCTGTGATATGTGATTGCCTCAACTTGCTGTAAAATTTATCCTTATCCGGAAGACAAGTGTCATTAAATTTGGTCCACGTATTTACATACTCATACTGATACACCCCCTTTTTAGTTAATAACTGCAGCTGATCATCATTCAGATGACTTAGCGTGCTGCGGAAAATTTTGTCTTTGAAATCAGGAGGATAATTTATCTAGAAACTCGTTCATGAAGCGGTATGAATCTACAAATCGAAATTTAACTATGGAATAAATGTCTTTTGTGAATGATATGTAGCGTTCGTTAGTTTTAGGTAATAATAAAATGTGACCGGGAATGGCTTGGGAAATATCTTTTATCAGGAAGTGTGAGTCATAACCAGAAAAATTATGGGAAATAACTGGTTTTCGTGGGGCCTTATACCGGATGTTGCATGCTTGATGAGCGCTACCTCTAAATTGACCGGTGAAATGACAATGATCTCTTACCTAGTATTATGATCTAAAAAGGGATGTTTGCAAATATGACAGTGGGTGAATACATTATATTCCAGCATTTGTATGTCGCTTAACGTTTCCATAGGTATGGGATTTTCAAAACACTGCTGCAGACTACTAGCAATATCTAGCAGCTCGTTGCTAAACCAATTAATATACTCCTCACACTTCCGAAATCGAAATTTTGATAAGGCATCGTTAAACGTGCAGTGGAGATGCGATTCTGCATACGTTATGTTTCTTACACTTAACGGTATTCCGCGTTTGGTCATCTTTAAAATCCTGCTCTAAACATTTCAAGTCGCAATGTAACATACATGGCGCAGTCTGCTTAAATTCATAGTTCTTAAAATATACATTCGAACCTGGCTTTGGCATCTCTATCCAATATTTATTAATTAACTTAATTAACTCGTGATTACTTAGCTTAATTTGGGAACTAGAATAGTGGAGGCATCTATCGCAAAGATATAATTTACCTTTTTTCTTCGTTAGCTGTAAACCTACTAATCATGATAAATTTTTGATCCAACAGAGATGAAATTTAACGACTTCATCATCTTTAGTTGTTTTAAGTCTCGAAACGTCATCTATTTCGCTTTCAATTTCATAATTCTGCTGGATCATTAATAAATTAACATGCTCTTGTTTCTTATCTTTACATAAATAGGCAGGTACTGCGTTATATTTTGCTGCATCTTTTCTAATAAGGGCATACACGTTTATGGACAAATTAGGATTTTGTTTTAAAAATTTAGAGATTTGGCTTGAGTCATCGGAAACTATATATCTTCAAAATTTAGGATTTCGGCATATTAGGGCTAGGATGATACATGAGCACTGTTAAGGTGGATAACGGGAAAGAGAGCTGATGCTAAAGCCCACCCGAAACAGACTTCATCATTATTTTTTACGTTAGTGACGCACTTCTTATTTTTTATTTCTAGGGGTGGAGGAATAAAGGACGACACTTTTATTAGAGCCATGCTGTTTGGGTTCACAGTTAACGAGATAATTTTTGATAGAGCCCAACCACTATCATGTTCTTCAAATTGAAGCAATCGCTCCATCAAGTAATCGACGACATAACTATTGAATACACTTATGAAATTTTCATTTTCTAGATTGGCTCTTAAAATATTAAAATTGTTGGTAGTAAAACTAAATTCCCTATAGATTAAATTATCATCATCATTATTTAAAGATGGTTTTACGAATTCCGCACAGAATTCTAAATTAACTTTCCCTAATCCTTATCGAAAGTAACTTCAAACTATCTTCAAAAAATGTCCCTAATGTCCTATGCCCTAAATTAATTATAATGCCAGTTCTCACCCTGGATTTAAAGGCTCTATCCTGTATAGTTTCAATTTCCCTGTAACGCTCCCTAGATGTCTTTTATTGCCAATACTCAATGATGAGTCAGCAACGCATGTCTTAATTAGCCTTAAATTTGCGTCAATGGTGTTATTTTGCTTATTTTATTGTCATCATGAGTATTGGCGTGCTTATAAAAATGTTCAATCATTTCTAGGGATGATAAAATCATTAAAACGGATTAGTATAAATGGCAAGCATTGTACCTTTCATATGTTGCGAAGAAACTGCGGCAGGAAGTAATATATTCGGATTGAATTTATCGAACCTGTAATTTATCGATATAATTAGTGCTTCAAATATAAATATATAACTTACCTGGAGCGATACCAATAATTATAATACCAGTCAAGCGGTGAGCACTTTTGTAGGTAATTTAAATCTAAAAAATTCATTTATATTAATGTTTTAAGTAAAATGAATAAAACGTACCTGAATATATCCGTCGAATGAACTGCAGCAGATACACAAGTAATTTTTATTTAGTAATGGTTAGGAAACCTGAAATTTATTAATACTCGTAATTAATTATTATTTTTACATGTAATATTGGAAGTCACCGGATGAAAGCGTGATAACGACTGATAAAGAACCATATGTTACATTGCTCTTATATACGCCACGCGCCGGATGTTGAAAGTTGTTCTAACAGAAATGTATATTTGGATATAAAAATATTATGTGCTGTAATTGTTTATTGCGTACGGAGTATTAAATTATTAACATAAATTTTGAATAGCGCTTATGAGAAGGTTTCTATATAGCAGGTAAAACCTGTTTGCTGCTTTGTTCATGCATTATTACACATATATAAATCAATCATGATAAACTCTAGATAAACTGTATAGGAATTATTTATATGTTATATATATGATATATTGAAATTTTCAATGTAATTATATATTTATGTAGTACATTCATTATACTTTAAGCAACGCTTTAAGTGAATAGTTAAAAATGTTATTTATGTTTAATATATATCAGAAAATGTAATTAGGTGCATATTTATATATTGCAAACTTTCAATATAATTTTTATGTATGATTTATTTAAAATTGCAAATAGTTTTTATTGTAATGCATAACATCAACTTTTTCTAATTTATTACTTTATTAGTATTACATATTTATTTTCTGCTATTTTATTACTTCAAAACAATAATAAATATCTGCATTGTAACTGTAAAATATTACTTGAAAACACTGTAACTAGTATTTTAATTGTAAAATGTAATTACATATAGTGTTTTAGAATGCGCGCCGGATGCAGCTTGTGGAATGTGTTCTCTCGCTAACACTGACTATCCTTTCAACCAAACATGAAAAGCTGCTCTTCATTCTTAAATATTTATATATTGCAAACTTTCAATATAATTTTTAGATATGATTTATTTACAAATGCAAATAGTTTTGATTGTAATGCATAACATCAGTCTTTTTTCTGATTTATTGCTTTACTTGTGTTTTAATTGTAAAATGTACGGTTTCCATTATAATAAGAAAAATTAGTATATAACGGTCGAGCGTAAATTGCTTTCCTTGTTCCTCCGTATGCGTTCTCACTCTTTCATCGACCATAACTGGAGCATTTACAGGTTGTTAGAGTTTGTTTATTATTAAATTCATGCTATTACAATAATTAAAGCCTATGATAATGATTTCTAGATTTAACTGATTGCTGTACTTAGCTTTAATATATTTAATTAACATGTATTAAATATTTATCAGTAAATGCATTGCTTCTATTTTAGGATACATATAACGCTAGTTTAAATTATATTAAAAAATGTTCAATGTAAATATAATGTTTATTTGAAAATGCAAGTTTATTATTACTTCAAAACACTGTAACTAGTAGTTTAATTATAAAATGTAATTACGTATGGTGTGCGCGCGGATGCTGTTTCTCTAATGCTCTCTCTAACACCGACCATCCTTTTAACCATAATGGAAAGCTGCTCTTCATTCATTGTGACGTCAGCTTAAATATTTATGATTAATATAAATCACTCAGGATGTTATTTCTAGATAAACTTTATATTGAAATTTTTAAATGTAAATTTAATGTTTATTTGAAACTGCAAATTCCCTTTTGTATTGTATTACTTTAAAAGTTGTTTTAGAATTAAGTTAAAAATTACATATTTATTATTATTTTCAAATGCAGTTATTACGTAATTATCAACATTATCTTCTACTATTTTATTACTTCAAAACACTGTACCTAGTATTTTAATTGTAAAATGTAATTACATACGGTGTTTTAGAATGCGCGCCGGATGTTACTTCTCTAATGCTCTCTCTATAACACTGACTATCGACCAAAATTGAAAAGCTGCTCTTTATTCATTGTGACGTCAGCTTAAATATTTCTGTTTATATCACACTTTTTATGTTTCCATATCTAAAACCGAGATAGCTCAGTTGTTTATATGCATTTGCACATATTCATAACTTAACTTACTCGAGTTCGAATCCCGGTGCAAACAATTTTTTCAAACTTTATACTGCAACCGAAAGTTCCTCTTCAACAGCGCAAAGAGGATGTCTGCAAGGCCCCTCAGATTGCGACATCTCAACAACGCGACGCCGGAAACAAACCCACAAGAAGCCGCAGAAGAGCCATCAGAAGCGGCCGAAGACAGCCTCGAAGAACCTACCGGAAGCCGATGAAGACATCCAAAGAAGCATCAACGGAACACTCCGGAGGCCGCTGAGAATTCCAACATGGCCTCCACGTCTCTTATTGGTCAGCTAATGGGCCATCCCTCTTCCTGAACTCAACAAGGGGCGAGGCCCATCCTCGCATCCCATTGGCTTGACGTCATTGCTCTTTCCGGTAGGAGCCACGCCCTCTTCTCCTGTTGGTCCCCCAAACGGAAACTTCCGGTGGGGGCGGGGCTTAAGTGCTCTCTCACGTCGCTGATTGGTGTGACGTCTCTTCCTGTCGCAGAACCCGCTTAGCCTTACTACTCTCGTCTTTAATTAAAATAGTAACATTATATCGGATGACACTCCTTTTCTTTTTTTGTTCTAAATCACCGGTCGTCATATGTAGTGTTTAGATATCTAGAAAAGGGACCCCTTTAAAATGTCCTGTAGCGGCCGCGTTGGCAAAATGTTTAAATAAACTTAAAGAAACTCATTTTCAAAGCACATGTCACATTTTTATTTTCAGAACCCCCTTTTTTTGACGAGCAGAGGAACCCAGTAATGACGATATGGAAGTGTACCCAATATGTACTTAATTCTATACAATCGTAATTATTGCGCTTGGAGAAGATAAATAATGTGGATTTTTTAGTTTTGTATCTTCCTTTCTTATCAAGTAATATTTTATAGTATATACATTTATGTAATTACATGTGAAAAAGCTAAAAATCGCGAAGTATTATTTGCAACAGCAAACGTTCAATTAAAAGATTTGTTCACAGAACAATTAGAGGATTAATTATCCTAGGGTCACAAAAGTCAGTTATCACAAAGCAACGTATCACTGAAAACATAGAAATTGATCGCAATCGTGTAACATCTAGAAGAAAACGAAAATCAGTTACGAGGGTTACAACGCAGCATAAACAACATTCTGGAGCCAGGGAAAATTAAATTAGGAGATGAAGCAGAATATGGGGAAGAAGAATTTTACCAACAAAGTGGTAACATAGACGAAAAAATTCTAGGGAATGAAATAAGTGTGTTACAGTATGTGGAAGTAGATGAGCTGGAAGAAGATAGTAAGATAGAAAAAATGGAAAGTATCAAAGAAAGAATGAGGACAGCAAAGCACGACGGTTTAGAAAAGGAAGATGAAGTTATTACAGCACAAGATTGGCTAACTTTGTTCTAGTGGCAGAGATCACAAATATTTTAGTGATTAGGAAAATCATGATAGAACTAATAAACTTACAAAAATTAACATCGAAAAATAAAGATCACCTACACCTAGGACCATTGGAGGAAGGTCCAAACAACAAAGGAACCAATTTCGCCAACAGATGGAAAGTGATACAAAACATGAAAATTGGGTCTGGAAATCCTGGTCACCAGAGTATCTACATAATTTACAACAAAGGTACAAATGGAAAACGACCGAGTATAACTTAAAAGAAAACGACGTGGTGTTAATAATAGAAGACAACACGAGTTCAGGAAAATGGCTTTTGGAAAGAATCCATTCAGTACGCACCGGAGAGGATGGGACGGTACGAGTAGTAACCATAGAGAAAACGTCTAAGAGAAGTGTACATCAATTGGTTCCATTACACTCATGGGAAGAAGAGTATAAAGTCGAGAAAAACGCAGCAATAGCCCAAGTGAAGAATATTAAACCAGAATCTTAAACATTAAGACACTATTAGTGAACATGATAATAATGGTGATAGCAACAACGAAGGTAGACTATATCGTAAATTATCCGAAGCCAGATATATACCTAGAGAATATGGGAGAAGCACGCATTGAAAGAGGAATATAGTGGATAGAATTACAGTATAACAAGTCACAAATAAAAGAAAATATGGGTAAAACAGTCACGGCCATTCACACTTTTAAAATACTATGCAGCAAAATATCAGCAACAACCGAAGAGGCACAATGCATGGAACTCGTACAGTTTCTAAAAGAACAAGAAAATCAGTTACAATGGTTACAAAACTGTATAAACAACATTATCCATGAGGGAGAGACGCGGAGGGACACCGTGATCGCCATATTTGGAGTCAACGGGGTTTTCCAGAATGATGGTAAAATATTTTACCAGAGTATTCGACAAGTCATTTTAGGGGGGGGATCTTCATATGAAATTTTTCAATTTGGGTCCTCCCTGTTGAGATATTCGAGTTTTAAAATGGCGGAAAATAATTTTTTTCTTAAAAACGGTTAAACTTAGAAATTTCAATTTTGGTACACATTGTCAGCTAGTCAAATGCTATTTTGTGGTGGTGTCTATTCTTTGGCTCATGTATCTGGAGGGCGGGAATCAGCAACCCCTAGTTTTATTTCTTTCGGAACTTTTTCCTGCAATATCCGATTTCAACAAAACTTTTTTCCAAATACCACACCTAATTTTAAAACTTTTTTCACTCTTGTCATTTTTTCATACAACCAACAGTTTGCACGGAAAAAATAAAAATAGTTTTCCTTGCCCTATTAAACATCTTTTCTGATAAACGCATCGGTTACTGATAAACGCAGTAGGCGGTTGCTATGTTGAAGTTTCTCTGTTGTCTTGTTGTCAGACAAATCTCCATTAAGTCTATTATTGACAATGTTTGCAAACTTTGTCAAGTTATTATAAGTTTTTGTTATGAACGAATAAGTTCGAAGGTAAATATGTAATTAAAAATTATTATTAATTTTATTAAATACATAAATAAAAAGTTTACCTCGAGTAGGATTTGAACCTACGACCTGTACTTTGCTAGTACAGACCGTAGGTTCAAATCCTACTCGAGGTAAAGTTTTTATTTATGTACCTATTTAATAAAATTAATAATAATTTTTTGTTAAGTTAGTTTTAAGTGAAAAATTATTATTATTAATTTATTTATTTAATATGAATAACAATTACACTAACGAAGAATATGCTGACATGCCACAGGATTTTTAAAGCAACGAAATGCAGGAACAAGCAGTTTTGAATTTCTTTGAAAAGGATCCTAGGAGAAGTGTCAGAGAAGCGTCTAGGTATTTCAATATGTCTATAACTAATATCTGGAGAATACTGGCGACAAACGGATTGCATCCTTACCATTTCAGAAGGGTTCAAGAATTGTTACCCATAGATCATGATCTACGCGTCAGATTTTGTGCATAAATACTTCACAGGCGTATTATAACCGTCAGTTTACAGAACGAATACTGTTCACTAATGAAGCTCTATTTACACCACAGGGTATTCTAAAGCATCACAATATGCACGAATGGTAGGATGAAAATCCCAATTCTGTCATGACTGGAAAATACCAACATACTTTTTCCCTAAATGTTTGGGCTGGCATCCTAGAGGGTTTTAATAGGACCTTTTATTTTGCCTAGGCGTTTAGGCGGAGTTCCTGCCCATTTTACTTTGGCTGTTCGGAGATGGCTTCACGAAAATTTCCCAGGCCGTTGGATAGGGAGGGGTCAGGATGCACCCATATACTGGCGCCCAAGGTCTCCCGACTTAAATGCTCTCGATTTATATTTACGGGGCATCTGAAAAACATGGTTTATGCAACAAAAGTTAACACGATAGGAGAACTGCAAGAAAGAATTTTTAATATTTGCAATGAAATAACAGACTGTTCACACTTTACGATCCCTAAATTTTAATTTCACTAAAAGACTACAATTATGTCAACAATGTGCCGGAGGCCATTTTGAACATTTATATATTATTATAAATTATTATTATTAACTACGGGGTTAGATAAATTTGTTTTCATTTGTTCATATTGTTAATAATTGATTACACTAATTATTCCTCAATGTCTGCTCTTAATCTCTATTTTTATTTTTTCCCGCGCAAACTGTTGGTTGTATGAAAAAATGAGTGAAAAAAGTTTTAAAATTAGGTGTGGCATTTAAAAAAAAGTTTTGTTGAAATCGGCCATTGCAGGAAAAAGTTCTGAAAGAAATAAAACTACGGGTGGCTGATTACCGCCCTCCAGATACATGAGCCAAAGAATAGATACCACCACAAAATAACATTCGACTAGCTGACAATGTGTACCAAAAATGAAATTTCTAAGTTTAACCGTTTTTAAGAAAAAAGAAAAAAAAATATTTATATCACCCTTATTTTTTTACCACCAAACACAACGTCTATCCTTCAATCCATGGACCAAGGTATTATCAGGAGTTTTAAAAATTTCTACCGTCGCTTATTAGTGTTACAGTTAATCGATCGAATAGAAAATAAACAGGATCTTAAAATAAGCGTATTAGATGCAATTCGCCTAATGAGTGATGCGTGGAATAATGTGAGCCCCACAACAATTCAGAACTGTTACAAAAAAGCTGGTTTTGTTTCTGCTGTAAATGAAAGTTTCGAAGAAGAAGACGATCTTCCTTTATCTACTTGGTTAGAAAGTAGAGACATCAATAATTTTCAAAATTGCATGTCCTTAGATGACTACGTAGATATTGATGCCGATGTGATTACTTCGGGTTTAAAAACTGACGAAGAAATTATACAAGAAATTACAGAACGAGAAGCTGAAAGTGATGAAGGTGATGTAGACAATAATGAGTGTGATAAACCCATGCCTGTTACACTCGCTAAAGCAGGCGACGCATTGGTATTATTGACGCGGTTTTTTGAAGAAAATGGTAGTAGTGAGCAAATATTTAAATCTATAAGTGTTTTAAGAGGTAGTCTCAATGATGTTAAATTTAAACCAAAACGTCAGCTAAAAATAAATGAAATTTTTAATAACTCTCCTAATGCTTAAGAGATATTCCGCTTTTAATGCAAAATAATCTATTTTTATGCGTAATAAACAATATTTTTAAAAATGTAGTATCCTTTTTAATTTTAGAGTTTCTCGGATATAACGTTTCTCGGATATAACGAGCAAAAATTAGCAGTCCCAGAGATCTCGTTTTAACCGAGTTTCACTATATTATATATATATATATATATATATATATATATATATATATATATATATATATATACTACAGTGATACCGCTCAGGGTTCTAACCCTTATATCATGTATGTCCTCATAACATAATATTTTGCCTCACTAACAAATAATATATTGACTTAAATTGAAGGTACAAACATGTGTACACATTTTTCATTCAAGCGCTATTATAGTACATGTGTGCCGTCTTTCCTAGATTAAAAACGGTAGCGGTTTGCCATCTTTATTTAATAACCGCATGATCGTATAATCACGAGTATATTTTAAGAAAATATTTTTACATTATGTTATTTAGGCAATTCCTTAATGTTATGACAAAATAATATTTATGAAGGTTTAAAGTCGAGCGTGTTGAAACATGATACGATTTATTGTACCTTTTTGTAAATAAAATTCAACAGTTTTAAAACTACGCCAATTGAAAACACTTAGAATTTATATTTTTTAACAACAATATATCCATTGCTAAATAGAAAAAATTTTAGGCGAATTGGCCCCACCAATTTTGTAAAATAAGCCTTCAAAGTGAAGTAACTAAACTTTTTACTTTGATAGTAGTCACATATAACTATAATTAACGTACCGTTATTTAGGAAAGACAACTTTAGAATCTGCCTAAATGCACTTTCTGAGCTGAACAAAACAGTTTCAAATACAACGAGATTATTCTTAGGTCTGCTGCGAAATGTTACGTCAATTTACTGATCCCATGTATGTATTAAGATGATATCGTTGAATAATAAGTTACCACATATTGACATTTTTCGTTTAAACTATGAATTTAAAAGAGGGATTTAGTTGGCATTGACACGCTAGAAACTGTTTTCTGTAACATTGTAATAATAATTTTGCTTACATTTTACGTACAAGTAGTGTATGTTTACGAATTCATTATTTTTTTTTATTAATTTATTTCCTTTTACTTTATAATGGGGCATTCCCATTCAGTAATAAATATTATCTCCGAATTTTCGAATAACATAAATTGAAGTTGCAAACATTGCTTTGAATAAATCAATTTGGTGAATGCAATATTACAATGACTTGTAAATACAGTCGACTCGATAATTTGAAACTCAAGGGACCAGAGAAAACGTTCAAATTACGGATAGTTCAAAATAATAGGAGTTCAGATAACCAAGTGGGAGGGAGGAAAAAATTCAAATAAACAAATGTTCATTTAAAAAAAAATCCGTAATTTACTTTTGAGTAAGCGACTTCCATCTAGCATTATCCAGTGAATTCTCGATAGTAGCGAGAGCTGCGAAGAAACATAGGGTAGTATGAGATGTCCTTACCTATCTCATTGTCTGGAATTGGCTGTATTCCTACGTTTTCTTTCTCTTCTTCATCCAGAGAGGCCAAATCCAACAGTTCAGCATCGGTTAGGGCACCGTGGACACCGATCTCATCGTAAGTTTAAACACAATCCTCAAAGGTTAACTCCCCACGGCTAGGTGACTATTCTACGTTTTCGGTTCATTTAAAGCCGCACTTTCTGAAGCAGTTATAAAGGGTGGTCGGGTTGACGTTTTTTCAGGTCTTATCAACCATGATTATAGCGGTCAATACTGCTATGCTCACCTTCTCACCTTTTTCAATGCTATCCAGCACAAGAAAAACGTGGAGAAAAAATCAATTTAACGTCTAATGGTGGTGGGTTATTATGTACTGTGCAGTTGTCCAAAAACAAAGATTTTTGTATCGATTTGAAACATCGTGGTTTCGCACATTTTCCGCTCATTAACGGTTTCAACTTTTGAGGCCCGTCCATGTTACATGCTAGAAGGGCACTAATGCTATCCTTGCTCAGTTTCGTCTTTGAACGTCAGGGTGCAATCAGGAAGACAATTATAAACACAAGCCCGGTTTTGTCTGTATTGAATATTCGGTCATAGCCATTCAAAAGTTGATTTAGTTCGTCAATCCATTCGAAACAAATAGAACTGTCCACGGTGGTGCTCTCTCCGCAGATCTTTTTAATTGTGATGGCGTGTCGACTTTTGAAATTTGAAAGCCAACCCTTACTTGCTGCAAATCCTTCAATCATGAGAGACTGAGCAAAAGACTTGGCTTTTTCCTTCAACTTGAAACCGCTCAAGGAAACGTTTTGTCCTCTGCACTGACGAATCCACTTAAGCAAGCACTACTCAAGGCGTGAAAATTCACCCTGATGTGGCTTTTTTCTACGCGGATGTAAGGCACCTCCTGTGACGCGATCGACAATTTGGACGGCTTGAATCACACACTTTTTTTCATTTATGGAAGGACAGTTGTTCTTTCTTGAACTCATTTTGATACGTAACAGTTCCAAAACATAAGTCAACAAAATTAACCTACTTTAGCGTTTGAAAGAAGACTGCGAACTCATTATTACATAGTACATTATCTATGTAATGTTATGATATCATTCATGTAAACAAACGACAGGTCTGTATGCAAACAATGACCGACTTCAAATTATGGAGAGTAGGGAAGCCCCGGCTTCAAATTATAGAATGTCGGCGAGCAAGATGCTATTGTTACAAATTACAAAGAGGGGCAGTAATTTTTTTCAATTTATGGGGGGGAATGAGAAACAATTTCAAATTATCGAGAGTCGACTGTAAATAACCTAACAGCAAAGCAGTACTGTTAATAGTTGACTACAGTTTGAACTACATTTTTTATTTTAGTTGTTTTTTCTCATATTAACAGACAAACTATTGTGATTACTCTAATCTTCTACCTCTATATATTATATAGATATAAATTTCAAAAATTTGATTGTTTGCCATTTTACTAAATGAAAGTGATTACAGTAACTCATTGTGATATGTAGATCATTAATAGCACCCATAAAAGGCAAATAAAGCTAGGGATTTCAAATTTCTTTAATTAATCTGTCATATGAACAACCTTACACAAAGAAAATAAAGGGCACTGCATACTTCTAAAGCACCTTCACACTTTAGTGAATCTTTATGACACAAACACTGCGTTGAAAAATACTGTGATTTAAATCACAGTATATGTTAATTTTCTTGTTTAAATAGTACTATGATTATTTAATAACGAGGTAGGTAAAAGAAATAAAATGTGTATTGTCTTGTAAACAATTAACTGCCAAATTTCAATCAACTCGATTGACTTATTTGGAAAAAATAAATTAATAAAAAACAAAAAATTATGCAAATGGAAGCAACTGCTGAGGGTCGTCGAATTTTTATTGAAAACAGTAAGGGTTCTTCCCCTGGCCGATCTATACTCAAAATTTCAGGTTTGCACGGTAACACTCTTGAGTTACTACACTGTGCCGTACCGACGCTTGACAGCACGTCTGTGCATAATCCTTTACGTTAATCTAACACTCCCACCTCTACATTTCAAAATAAGTGTAAATTTATTGAGAATGAACACTATAATTTTTTGACAATTAATTACTTCATTTTTACAAAAATACGTTTTAAAATTATTTCCCAATAATTTACTTAATACATACAGTTTCCAAGAGGGGGCGTGAGTGTAACAACGAAGTAAGCTATCCGTTATCAGTGAATTACTGATTACTTTTTTATGATAAATTACTTTTTATAAAAATTGCATTTTGAAATTTATTGCTTAACAGTTGACTTCATAAGTAAACAGTTTCCAAGTGGAGGTAACACAAAAGTAAACTTGTCAATGGGTTCTAGGAGGAAATTTTTGTCTGGGACCTATAGCTGTATTTTATACTTTGTATTTATAGGCGAAAAATGATAGTAATAGTACAGTTATTAACGCCCACGACTATTATTTGGAAAAAAAACTATTTTTTTGAAAAAAATGGTGTTAGCAATAAAAAGAAGAAAAAAAAAGAAACAAAAAATCAAATGCAACATGTATTCTAAATTTATTAGTTTATCACACACACGCGAACGCGCACGCACGCATGCACGCACGCACACACTCACACACGCACACACGCAGACACAGACAGACACTGACACAGGCACAGATACAGACACAGACACACACACACACACACACACACACACACACACACACACAATATATATATATATATATATATATATATATATATATATATATATATATAGGGTGAGTCACGACGGACGCCACGGAGTTTTATGAGAAAACTGGATGTTTTTTTTTGTTGCAGGGACATTGTGTAGGTCCATTAAGGATATATTTTTAAAATAATTTCAAATATACAGGGTGCTTCAAAAAAGTGGCATATCAAAGTCATGTTTTTTAAATGGAATGCCCTATATTTTATCACATTTTTGAATTGAGTATGAAAAATAAGATAGACTGTCGTTAGGGTTTCCTGTACCTAAGTACAGAACGTTTTGGTTTAATTTGATTTTTCGTAAATTGCAGGGTTTTGGAGAAAAAATAAGTGTTACCAAACGAAATTAATTTTGCCAAAACTGCTTCAGGATCTCGAAAATAGACTGTTTCGTTGATTTATTTGGAAATTTAATTACAAAAAATACTATACTGGGTATTCAGATCTTTCGGTTGTATTATTAATGTATTCAAACTATAACATCTTCCTTATCTCAAATGGAACACTCTGTTTATTTGAGATCTGTCATGTGACCAATTCAATGATCTTCCAAAACATACTAATGTATACTATAGTACCTAAACCTTCATGTTTCAAAGTTATTCAACAATATTTAACAATATCACGAATATATTAAACAATACTATTATTGTTAACAATATATTAAGTAAGTTTCTAATAGCAAGTGATATAATGCCTAGTAACTTGTCGATGATAGTCCAGCAGGGCAATTTTTTTTCGAGATGCTAGTTCATAAAGTCTGCAAGAGTTAACCGTTGCCATATTTAACATATTGGTGAACAAAACCCACCACCACTTTTTACCACGTATGGATACTCTATAGTTATTCACAGCTTGGTCATGTAAATCAAAACCTCCCATTGAACTGTTGTAATTACGGAAAAGAGCAGGTGTGACATCAATTTTTTTGTCTATAGCTGACCAACATATCTTCATATTTACGGGTTCTACGACATCATAGTTGGACGCAATATTAACAGTTTTATTGTCCTGACAAGTACAATTTTACTATCTTTGGAGTGGCGAAATTCAAAATATCCTCTTTGTTTCTTGTCAATGGACAGTTTTTGATCCGATCTGACCGTATTGTACCCGTAGCCCGATAACCTTGCTCTTGTAGTAATTGTATCAAATCGCAACTATTACGGAAGTTGTCAAAAGAAATAGTATGATCGGATGGAGTAGCAACTGTCTTCAAAAGGCTCAGAACTACTTTCGACCCTAATGGAAGTTTTGCCTTTGTTAACGTATTGTCAGCTCCACAAATGGTGTTCGAATGCATAACAATATCGATTACAACTGCACAACATCCAATTTTTATATCCAGATATTATCGGTTTGGCTTGTAACGGTATAAACGGGTGGTAGAACGGGATTACAGATAAATTGGCCTTTTGCCTCGACTAGTCAGCGTGCGGATCGTGGATTGATGTTAATAATTTTGCACATCCAGAATAATAAATCGTACGTCAGTCAAAATAGGGATGAAGTCAAAATCGTTTCGGTTAAGGGCGCCAGGATATTTGATAGACAAAAATAAGGGTTGTCGTGCCAAAATTACGAGTACATAGCGTGTCTAAACATCCAAAAAACATGCGCTTACCTATTCGTAATCAATTCCAGGTGTGCTGGACAGCAATTCAGCAAACCACCTAAAATCGGGCTTAAAAAAAAACACTACACGCTTGTCAAATAAAAGCGTGATCAACACTCAATAACGTTACGTTAATACACCTCCGTGTAAATAATTTGACGTTAAGTAATAATCAAAACAAAACACAAAAAATTCAAATAAAACACTAAATATTAAGACCTATTACTCAATAAAATAGAAACAAAAATTACGTTATTACTCAATAATAAAAAAACTAACTTCGTTACGTTATAACTTAAATTATCGGTAAATTTGCAAAAACAAAAAAAAACTGGTATGCAACACAGAAGGGTTTTCAGAGAATACCAAACACATTTATAAAACAAAACAAAGCTATAATAAAATAATAAAATCAGTATAAATATAGACATACGAAAATGCGTATAAACAAAACAAAAAAATAATACAAAGGCTTATTAGGCGTCAGGTCGTCTGATCAGAGTTCTGCTTTAGCCAGTCTAAATCGTTTAACCTAGATATAAATAAACCGTGGATTATATATCCACACAACTACAGGGTCAATTGCCCTTTACTAATAAAATAAAAAAAGTGTGAAGGCGGAGCGTTAGAGTTACGATTAATTCCAATAACTAAATTCAAAACACAGTTTAAATTAACAAAAAAACGAGACACAACTCCGCTTTCAAACCTTCAACAAATAAAATAATTCGAAACACACAACAATCTTAAAAGTTTTCAATAAAAACACAATGTTATAATACCTTACAAGGTCTAGATAGCACCTCCTCTGTGTTACAACGGATGGTACGAACCAGGTGATCGGCTACAGCTATAACGGAATGAAACTCCCAGGTCCGGCAAAAGATGAAGATAAATGTTGACTGATATTCTTTTATACACGAACAACTTCTTAAGTTAACTCGTTAAAATGTTACTGCATTAACCAAAACTTATTGTACAATATAATGTGAGCGTTCAAAAATTGTTTGATAACTTTTAGCTTTTAATGTTCTTTTAAATAATTTTATTTTCCACTAAAACTCCTTAATAATTTGTTTAAATAACTAAATATATTTTAATATATTGCGAAGTTTCTTTATCTTTACACACGCTTTGTACGATAAATAGGTGGCACTGTAAGAACGATGATTTTAAGCAAATCCGCAAAGGCGATATAAACCAAAAGTCCATCGACGCACTAAAAAACACGACGATGTCCTCCAGGTAATTTTACGTAAAACCGAAATCGGCACTAGGTATAATCCTTTGGTGAATGAACAATTTTCATAAATCCCTTTCACAGGTTACTTCAGTAGTTAAACTACCCTTATTACACAACAAAAGTACGTTCGTTAAACACCACAAGGTCCAAAGTATCAACGTTCTAAACCACCCCTTAAAGCGTAACACAAGCGGCAACGTATACTACTCGAAAGCGAGATCTGTCTAAGACTGCCAAAATTATTAACAATCCATTTTGGATTTTTTTAATCCCTACTCTTAAAAAATCTTATCTACTTTAATTCCACCAATTAAAAAACGGAAGGGAAACCAAAGTACCCCCGTACTACAATTTCGTTTTCGTCCGTAAGGACTCGGTAAATTTTGAAAAACTAACGTCAGCAAGATCAACGAATACAGCCTCTGTATGTTTACCTTAAAGTACGAACAATAAGGCCCACATGCAATCTCTATGAATGAAAACCAAAATACCTAATAATAAACTGGACAACTATACGTAAGCGTCTGTATGGCGCGACCATGACATCATACAGATAAACCTATACTATTCATTTAAATTACTTATTTTCTATTATATTTTCGGAAATCAAACGAAATAAACCTTAATTAAACTTATATACAACTATTTACAAATAAACGTTAACCAAACTTCTATAAACGAGAATAATAAGGAAAAACAACCTAAATTTCGGAATAATAATTTCACAAACAAAGAATCTAAAGCTCACCACATACGTTAAAGCAAATTTACTATAAAACTTAATTTGACAACAAAAAAATATTTATATACGGAATCTAACTAATTACGTAAGACTATAAACAAAATTACCTACTACGTATACAGGGTGTTCAAAATACCCTGACAGGCTATTATAAACTGTTTGGCTGAGTGCCTACCAAAAAACTTTACCACCACCATCGATTTGTCAACACAAAGATTCTGATTCATTTGTGATATTAGTGGGCGTAATTTTCCCATTCGGTCGTTAACATTTAAATTTGTATTATCAGCGAGATGAATCTACTTTTTTATATCCCGGAACCTGTTTCGAGACAGCGTTAATAACAATAAGTACTGCTAAATCTTCGTCTAAACTCCAGTAGTTTCGTTCACTTGGCAACGTATGGTTACCCGTTAAAAACAAATCTCAACGAAGAGTTTTATGTCCGCATTTGAAACAAAAAATGTATGATCATTTTTCTGTGATGAGTAGAGGTTCGTTTGCTGCACAATTATGTCGATTAGTTTTTTGTCCAAAATTTTTTCGAAAATTTCAATTGCGGTTAAATTTTGTAACTCATGTTTAACAATGCCTAAACGGTCGTTAGAAGCAAGCGTTGCAGGCATGTTTATGTCTACAAATTCAGATGTCCAGTTGGAATATTTTTTATTGGGTACCTTTTGATTTTTTATATTTTTCAATCTTTTTTCTAACGGCATATCCCAGTCTTCATCATTAGATTTGTCATCAGCTGCATCATGTAATTCAATTTTCCCAGCTACATCATCAGGTAATGGGATATAATCCTCCATTAGTTCATCGTTCAGATCTTCTTCGTCTGTTTGCGGGTCAACATTTGGTGGAATGATCACAATATCCACATCGCTTTGTTTTTCAGAAGACGCAAGGTCGTCTAACGCCATTGCAAATTGGGATATCGTTTATCATAAAACTGTCTCGTAGGTATTTCATCCATTGTACTAATCTGCAAAAAAAAAAAATACCCATTGTACTGAAAAAGGTACACCTAACATATTTATCGTTGTTTACATTCTTTAGATTAGTATGGCAAAAGAAACCACAAGATGCTTAGAAATGTATAAACTAACGTAACTAACGATATTATATTACCACCTTCAACAGATTTTGAGCTGTATAATTATTTTTTATTTACCTGATTATCCGACATGTGTACACTTCGGCACTTTTACTTGTTGGCAGACGATATTGGAAGTTGACTAAAATGTAAAAGCTCAATAGAAAACTGTACGTATGACAACTTCCACAACAATTAGTTTCAAAATTATTTACTAGATGTCTCCACGCTGTTGTTTAGAGGGCTGTACTTTAAAAAGTACAAAGGGAGTTAATGGGTTAATAAATTAACATTTTGTTTTTTTTTGTTTTAGTAAAACTGAATCAATTAATGAGCATTGTAGCGCGTTTATTTATTAATTATTCAGTTTATAAACATATTTTTGCGTAAATGGAGGGTGCTAGATTTTTAATTAAGCTAGTGCCCCACCATTAAAGTTAAACTCCTGCTAAGGGGAAGGAGCAAACAATTATACACTTATTTGGAAATGCGGCGATGGGGATCCTAGGTTAACAGACATTGCATAACCTAGGAAGTGTCTCTTTTCGGTGATTTTCATAAGTAGGAAAACTATTATTTCGATTAACGGAAATAAAACTTCGATCAAGGTCGGAACTGGTCTCGAAAACACTCTCTAGCGTATAAGACAGGCGAGAACCATTTTAGATATTACATGTACCTGGCGCGACCTAATATTTCACTGTATATGACGTATTTTCTAACTATCACCGCGATAGCTTGTTTTTATAAACAAACTCAATCAAAGTGTGGTCGTCAGCAAGCGCCAACGATGCCATAAGCAACGGAGCGATAGCCCTAGAGTTTTTGATTTTAACGCAACGTTAGATAACAATGTAAACTAATACCAAAAACGTAAACATTAGGTTAATTGACCGTCCATGTGATGTAAACTTGAGCCACATATGTAAAGTATTGCTTTATTGACTTACTTATTGCTATTCGCTCATGCTTGTGAATGTTAAAAGAATTTTTTAAATTCCGTTAACTCCTACTAGCATTTCAATAAGCGCCAGACACGCGTCGCGGAGCCCCTGAGATCCTAACATTGTATGAGCTGTCGGGTTAGGATTTTAGGGCGCGGTCAAAATGGCGCACCCAACAAGGCGCTAGTAGTATAGGTCTAAGGGCAATAGGGTGCGGGACCAAAACAGCGTAATGTCTGACATAAAGGACGTAAAAATATTTCTTGTTGATACTACCATTGTGTTTGTAGAATGTATTTTATCGAGGGTCACATTCCGTTGTAACTTTAGTGCTAGCAAGTCATTTTTGTCCTCTTGTCTGTATAACTCGCATATTATTACAATACGTCTATATGGGTTTCGTTCTTTTAGCCGCGCTCTTATTTCCGACTGATGCGCCGCACACAGAGGCGGGTTTGTTCTGGTTACGGTGTATACCGCCAGATTCTCCCTCTGCTTTGGAATTACGGGTTTCTAAATGACTGCAAACATTGGGGAGTTAAGGTCATTTTAGTTTTAAGTTTGACATGATGACATGTTATCAATTGTTATCAGATGTTAGCAGCTAATTTCTTCATTCTACTCACATAGACTCCAGAGCTGCAAATTAGATGTTTAAACATTTCCACAGTGGAATGGACAGTGTCCGCCTCCATCATAGTATGCCCTTTTTCTAGTATCAGCTGTTCTGTTATAATTCTGTTGTTAACTAATAAGTTTGATAGCTCACTTGAGAGATCCCTAGTGCGGTTTGGGTAATTAGAACCTTCCGATATTAAAACTATTTTTCTTAATACTTGCAAGCAAATTTGGTAATGAAATCTTCAACATATGACTCAAATTCGTTTGCTGTAACAGCACCTTCGCCGTCGTGACATACACAGATAAACCTCCCAGTTCTTGAGCGATAATTAGTGAAGGTATGAACTTGTAGCTCTTATGAATAATAAATTTTGAAACAAGCAATTTTGGGCATAATGGTACACCTTGTAGGTCCATGGTTATTACCAGTTTCTTACCATTTCCTTCACTTTTTGCCTTTTCCTTTGCGTTTCTAGCTTCTTGTTTTTTGTTTCTGTGCTCTTCATACTATTGATGTGTTATGTTTCCTACTTTAAATTTATAGCATGTATCGCACAAATCTTTCCTTGGCTTTCGTATGGATACACTTTCCTGAAAAATCTGGAACTCTGGAACTGTGGCAGGATTTGTAACAAACAAAATACACCCAGGTAGCACACAAAATTAAAAAATACCGAACCCGTTTCGATAGCTACGCTATCATCATCAGCGGTCGACTAGGGCGAACAAAAGAAAATTTCGCTGATGGTATATATTAGAAATTTTCTTTAATTCGCCCTAGTCGACCGCTGATGATGCTGGCGTAGATATCGAAACGCGTTCGGTGTTTTTTAATATTGTGTGGTACGTGGGTGTATTTTGTTTGTTAATGATACACTTTCCTCTTCAAGATTGTTTGAGGGAGTCATCGGGGAAGCAATGAGTATGATATTATTTCTGCACACCACGTTTCATATACAGCATGCATGTTTGATTTTGGGACGAATCTTGTTTCAATATAGATTCGTGACGAATTACTTCGATAATAGTGGGTGGGAACTTTGGGAAGCAATGAAAGTCATTTTAAGACAGTTGACTTTGTTTCTTTTTTTATTCGATAGATATTAACTTTACAACTTCAATTTTCTTTTCAGCAACACCAGCCTGGATCCACTTGGTGAATGGGTACCGTTCTAAACTAAATGTTTGTAAAAAAATGTTTTATATACCCGTACTTTGATCCCATTTTCATTATGTAATTACCCGTCGAACGAGTTTTGTTTTTTGGCCGTTTCTTGCTCAACATTTAACCTCCTTTTGTAAAGTTGTATTACTCCTAGAATATATAAGCCCAGAATCATATAATTTGGCCCAGTCATTGTTTTATATTTTATTTTATTTTAGAAGACTTACGGAAACACAAAAAAATCTTTTGAATGCAACTATTATTGTTGTAATTTGAAACATTCATATAAAGATTTTTTTACTAAAACTAATATTAGAAAACTAGAGATATGCACTAAATTTAATAATATAACATTGAATAATTTCGTTTGGCTCAATAATCATAATAGGGATTAAGTGATTTTACCACTGCGTAACATCTCCCTTTTGCTTTAGAACTGCTTGAATTCGCTTTGGCATAATGTCCACTAACTTTTTACAGTGTTCATGAGTAGACGAGTTCCAAATTTGAGTTAGTCTCTCTTTTAATTCAGGAACGGTTCTAGTGGGTGTAGCACGTAACTTCTTTTTCATGTTATGCCAAAATGTTTCAATAGGTCGGGGCTACTGGATATCCAATCTAACATCTGAATATTATTTTGCAACATCCATTCCTTTACTATTTTAGCAGTATGGCACGCAGCGCCATCTTGTTGGAATACGTACTCATTTTTTGTAGTTTTTAAGGTGTCAATGGATGGCATTAAGCTGTCTCTAAGGATGTTAATGTACCTAGCAGAATTAACCGTCCCTTCTACCAGGTGCAACTTTCCAACTCCTTGAGCCGACATGCAGTCCTAAACCATTACAGAAGCTGGAAATTTTAATTTCCGGCGCAAACAATCTGGATGATATGGTTCATTTTTAGTTCTTAATACCTCAAACGTAGACTCGTCACATTAAATAACACTATCCCATTTTATTTGTGATCAGTTGTGATGATTTTTTGCCAATATTTGCCTATTCTTTCTCTGTCTTACAGTTAACAAAGGTTTTTCTTTAGCCTATGAGTTAAAAATTCTCCACTATTGAGTTTGTATCAAAAAAATTCAAAAAAATTACTCATTTTATAAAAAGTATAGCCTAATCGTCGGTAGCTCTGAGAAATGTTTACCCGTTGTTCTATTCCACGCTAAATTTAATTCAGTACGATTGGCACGTCGATATTTGTTTCAAAATACGACGTAAGGCTCTCGTATTGATCGGACTTATTTTTGAAGTTCTACTCAAATTGAGATTTTCTTTAACTGCTCCTGTCGTTTTATATAATTTAACGATATTATGTACAGTATAGCGTGATAATTGCAATTGCTTAGCAATAGAAAATTACCGGATTTGTATAAATTAACTCCGTAGACAATGCTTTTTCCCGCACCATTTTATCAAGTAAAATATGATCTGTCATTAACAACAATCAACAACTAGCAAATGTTTTGTTTCAACCCAAGGCTAATTTGATGATCAAATGGCTATGTTTATTGCACGGGTCTAACGAAAAAATATTAGTTTTAGTAAAAAATGTTTCAAATTACTATAATAATAGTTGCATTCAATAGATTTTTCTTTTGTGTTTACCAAAGTGTTCTAAAATTTAAAAAAAATAAAACAATGGCTGGGTCAAATGATATAATTCTGGGCTCGTAGGTACACTTTACTTCCTAAGATCTTATTGACCAAACTTTGGTAATTTTTTGTTGTTGCAGTCCTCATTTATTTAGCCACATAAAAAGTGCGGCTACCCCCGTTTTGAAATTATTGTTTCGCTATAGATGGTACAGACTCAATAGAAGTGTGGGAATAACGTGGTGTTATCAACACCGAAGGAATGATTTTTTTCTTACTCTCATCCTTTATACCTATGTACTCCGTTTTAGAGATTCTAACCTCTATCCGTATATGTCTGCCTCCCTATGTTTGGTGTGGCTTCGTCATTCGAGTCTGGTGTTAACGGTGGTTGCACAATATCATTTTCATTTATTTCTGTATTTATGGCATATTCATTGATGGTGTTAATTTCATTATTTTGTGTATTTGTCGTTTCATTTCTGATGCGAGTACTTTTTGTAATTGTGCCATTGTCAAAAAATACCGGTATACTGCTTCTCTAGATTTACTAGTAGATGCTCTTTCTACTTCGTTGTTGTCGTTTGATTCATTAAGTTTTAATATAAAATTTAAAAAATCAGCAGAAGTGAAAACTTCGAAAATAATCGGTTTTCATAAACTTAGTGATTAATAATTACTCTTGATTATACAAGAAATCGTGTTGATTCACAATCGATTTAAAGCGACGTGTTGGTATGTACACTGGAATCTGACACATCCGAATCGGACTTTCTCCACCCTAAAAAAATCACTCGCTCGAATCACTTGCCAGTTAACCGTTTTAGTGTATTATCAAAAGCCATTAGTAAAAACTTTCGAACATCTTCATTCCCCCCCCCCCCTGACATCTATTGACGGATCGGTAGTTGCTGATTCTGTAGACAAAGCCAACGTTTTTGTGGATTTGTTTGCATCAAACTCGTGTCTCAATGATTCTGGAAAAGATGTGCCCCTAGTCAACTCTTCTTCATACGTTATGAAACCAATTCATTTTCGGTACAAGCTCTTGGAATCGATCATCAGTAGGCTTTATCTCAATAAGGCGACTGGCCCAGACAGTATCCCAGCTATTGTCTTAAAGAAATGTTCCCCGAACTAGTACCAGTCCTATCTAAGCTCTATACGATCTCTATATCTTCTGAATTCCCTTCATCATGGAAGTTAGCAAATGTTCAACCTATTCCCAAAAAGGTGATAAGACCGATCCCTCAAATTACAGACCAATTGCCATCACTTCCATTTTGTCTAAAATCATGGAAAAAGCCATCAATCAGCAACTGCTCACGTTCCTTGAAACTAACTCCTTAGTGACCACCAATATGGGTTTAGGCAAAGTCGTTCAACAGGCGCTCTTCTTTCATGTGACCCAAGTTTGGAACAATACAGTAGAGCAGTCCGGTGAAACAGTTGTAGTCGCTTTAGATATCTCAAAGGCATTTGACCAAGTTTGGCATAAGTGTTTACTTGCCAAACTCACCTCGTTTGGGTTAAATGATATGCTCATCAACTGGGTTTCTAGTTTCCTTGATAAAAGACGAATACGTGTCGTAGTTGATGGCTTTTTTTCAAAAGAAGTTAGCATTAACGCGGGCGTACCACAGGGATCCGTTATAGCGCCTACACTTTTCTGCTGTACATAAACGACCTTATTTCTTCAACAACTAACCCCATCCATTGCTTTGCTGACGATAGCACTCTTCACTGTAGTTCATCTCAGTCTACTCATAGTGATAATCCACCTTCTATGTCAAATCAAGAAATTAAAGCTGAAATGGCAAATTCAATCAACAAAGACATTCAACGTATTCTCGAATGGGAAGCAATAATCTAGTTAAATTTAATGCTAACAAAACTCAGTGTTGCCTTATGTCCGCCAAAAAGATCGATCATTTCCTGTTGTAAGTATGAATGGCTCAGTTCTTAAGTTTTCAGACTCTATTACTCTGTTGGGTATGACTGTATCTTCAAATCTCTCATGGGTTGACCATCTTCTGTCAGCTACCAAAACAGCTGCTCGTAAAATAGGCTTTTGTACAGATCTAAGCAGTACTTTACCTCTCGACAACTCCTTCTGCTGTATAAGGCCCAAATTCGGCCTCATCTGGAATATAATTCTCACCTTTGGGTTAGTGCTCCCCAATACGCTCTCGATATCGTTGATCGTATTCAAAAGAGAGCGATTAGGCTTATAAATGACCCGTCCTTAACTTCTCACATACAGTCCCTTGAGCATAGATGGATGGTTTCAGTTCTTTCTTTGTATTATCGTTATTACAACGGCTATTGTGCTGGTGAATTACATTCTTTGATACCATCTCCGGCTATCTTTGCGAAAACACTCAGTTCGCTCATTCACATCATCAGTATGCAGTACAAATCTCCACTTGTCGTACCAAACGGGCGCAATCCACATTTTCTACACGGCTTCTAAACTCTGGAATGATCTCCCTAGTTTCTGTTTTCCTCTCACTTATGATATGAGAAAATTTAAGGTAGCTGTTCATAGGCATCTATTGGCAGTTCATTATCCCTCTATCCATCCTCCTAAGTGTTCCTGAGTGCTTTAGCACGATAGGCCTTATTTAGCCTGTTCAGGTCCACAATCATAAAAAAAAAAAATATGTTACGGGTATTGTTAGATTAGCGGCTACTTCTAGGATTACCCGAATAAACTGCGTTGCATGAGTTAAGTTCGAAACATAACCTAAATAGTACGCTACACCGCGTTCTATCCGCTCCAGCTTGGATACTGTTGGGTATCCGAACAATAATGAGACCAAAAATAGAAAAAAAGACCAATAATTGTTGTAAAACAGTTTTAGTCAAATACACAATTTACAGAAGTAAGTAAGTAAGAAGTCCTAAAAGAATGAAAATGACATTAACTATTTGTTGAAACAGGAAAGACTTCTATCGCACTTGGAGTTACAATGGTTTTTACCAGCTTTACATTTGTTTGACATGGATTTAGTTTTACAGTTGCGTCTTTTATAACCCTGTTCTCCTAAAAGTGATTGTTCGTTTGCAAGTTGCCGTAGCCTAGCGAGTGAAGGCCGTCTTGTGTTATCTCGACAACTGTCATGAGAACGTTTCTAAAATCGCTCCTTGATGAACGTCCGGTATTTCTTTTCTAATCGTGCCTCCAACAGAACATGGTGGAAACATTGAATTCGATAGAGCTTTCATTTTCGTTGTTTGGTTCTCTAAATTTGTTTTCGCTTCTAGTCTGTTTTATTCTATGTCTTGTTTTAATCAGCAAAGTTCTCGCTTTGCATTCGTTGAAACTTATGTAATCACTATCTGCACATTTAGACAATTTAGTCTGGTTCAGCACATCAGTTTCTATATTATTACCGTTCTCTTGATCATTATTGTCAACAGTTACAATATTATCATCTTAGGCTAAGTATTCTTGATGATTGTTAGTTTCTGAGTCACTGTCAGTAGACTGGTTTTCGTTTTCTACTTACTGAGGTTTTTCTCCTACACCAAATTAATTGACGACATTCTTAAGCTTTTTTCGGTTTAGAAATACCCGCTTTTGGAAAAACCGATATACATAAGTCAGCTTCTAATATCTTGACCAAACATGCCGGTGTAAGGAACTCGTTGTATTCAGTCATGACATTTTTCATTAATCACACAAATCTCAGATCCTTTCATCGTTTGTTACGTAATATTCTATACTAGATTCACCTGATGGACATGTAATTAGATTTTCGGCACCACTAACAGAACATTTGTCAAATGTCTTCAGAGGTCGACATTGTAAAGCGGTCTTAGCTTTAACACTCTTTGCCAATTTGACTGATTGTAGTACCTCATTGTACTATTCATTGTTAAAGCCAAGATGTTTGAACTTTTTGAATGCACTAACTCACTGAAAACTCTGTTTTAAAGGCTTCTTTCGGATGCCATTTTTAAACTGGCGTATGCGTTGTGAA